>JARJLF010000269.1:0-255497 GCA_029378395.1 Mycena leptocephala | reverse complement strand
GTTGCGTCTCGAGCTGCTGCGTTGCCTTCGCTGCCTCCCCATAGCCAGCAGCATTCTGCATGGGGACGAACAGCGGCTCGACCCCGAGGATGGTGGGCGAAGTTGCTGAATTCAGCAAAGTTCGGCATGCGGTGGTCAGCACAGCCACTTACCAGTGCCGAGAAGTGCCGAGAAAGTTATAGAGGTGAAGATGTCAGGAAAGTTTTAGCTATCAGAAATTTTTTGAATGTTTATGTGAACAAAAGTTGCAAAGTTTATGTGCCAACATAAAGTTTCAAAGTTTATGTGCCAACATTAGGTAATATTATGTGCTCCTTCATTTTCACACATTATATGCTTCCAAAACTGGAACATTATACCTGAAATCAAGATGTTTTACCCCTTCTGAATAAAGTACCACGTTGACCGCCATATATTGGGACCCTTCATAAAATCCATACATTTGTTGAAGCCCAACAAAATGGGAGCAAAGTCAAGAACTTTTTCCATCAGGGTGAGATGAGCACACTGCTCAAGGATTGTGAGGCAGGGTTGCAGCAAGGATTTGTGTTTTTTTCAGGTGACATCTACTTGACATTTCAACAACTCATTGAAGGATGCAAGCAATATGTAGGTTGAAATACTCAATATCATGAACATTATGCAGGAGGATGCAGAGAACAGACACAAAGAAGTGCTAAATATGATTGAAGCTCTTTCTGACACAACAAGTTCAGATGGAGCATCCTCTGTATGTATCTCACTCCTCCTTCTCCGGAATCCACCAATGACGTGTGCATAGATCAGCAGGGTCTATTCAGGCTCTCATAACAGGTCAGTTTCAACTAGGTACCAAGATATTGACTCAGATTTTTAAGCTCCAACTCAATCTCAATGCTACCATCAGAGCCAAAGATTTTCCATGGTCGACAGTCAGAAATTTCAGAAATTCTCCATCTTTTTGGGCAAGGAACACCTAGGATAGCAATTTTAGGTGCAGGTGGGATGGGAAAGACAAGCCTCGCAAGAGCTATTGTTCATCATGGAGAAACCACTGGCAGATATGAGCAGCACTGCATTTTCGTTGCCTGTGACTCAGCAGCAAATCAGATAGAACTTGCTGCTCTCATTGGAGCACATCTTGGACTGAAGCCTGGAAAAGACCTGACTCGGCCAGTCATCCAACACTTCTCTACTGGCCCACAGAGTCTCTTGCTTCTGGATAATCTTGAGACAGTGTGGGAGCCAATGGAGTCTCGGGCAAATACTGAGGAATTTTTGTTACTGCTCACAGGCATGGAGCAGCTTGCATTGGTGGTGTGTTGCATGTTTTACTGTTATGCTTGCAATTCAAAACAGTCAGATTACAATGCGAGGAGCAGAAAGGCCAGCTAAAGTGGCCTGGACTCAACCCTTTCTGCAGCCCTTGAAGCCATTGGAACAAGATGCAGCATGGAAAACTTTTTTTGAAATTGCAGACAACACACACAATCCCGAAGAGGTCGACAAGCTCCTTGCCCTGACAGACAACATGCCACTTGCAGTCAATCTTTTGGCTCATTTAGTTGACTCTGAGGGTTGCACCAGTGTACTGTCTCGCTGGGAGGAGGAGAAAACATCGCTGATGTCAGATGGATATGACAGAAGATCCAACTTGGATTTATCCATCGAACTGTCACTGTCCAGTCCCCGACTTGATTCCTTTCCACATTCAAAAGATCTCCTTAGCCTCTTGTCAAAGCTCCCTGATGGGCTTTCAGATGCTGAGCTGGTGCAGGCCAAGCTTCCCATAGATAATATCCTTGGCTGCAAGGCAGCATTGATCCAAACACCTTGGCATACAGTGATGGAAACAAACAACTAAAAGCACTAGTACCTATCTGGGAATATATACAGAAGGTTGAGCCACCTGGCTTCCACCTTGTTCGGCCTCTTCTCAAACATTTCAAAGAACTTCTTGAGCTATTTATGCAATACCGTGGCACTCAATCAAGTCCAGCCACTGTTGCTAGAATATTGACAGCTAGCTGTGGCTATGCTCTGGCTAGGTCTGGCTACATGGCTAGCCAGAGCCAGCTCACCACTTGGCCACTAGCTTCTGTGAGCTGGTGGCCAGGCATGCTAGCCAGGGCTTGGGTAGCCGGCCCTTGGGCTCACCACACCAAAAGCTATCTTCAGTCCTTAACTAGTTGTTATGGGAATGCCGTTTGCCGATCCATTTATAATCAATTTTGTTTGCCGAGACATTATGCCCACCCAGCGGAGCTCAACCGTGGATTATTCTAATCCGCAACCCCCCCTGTCGGTGTATGGGGGGTTGCTGGATAGAAATTTCCTATCCAGCAACCAGGCCGAAGCGGAGGTTGAACATGGGTTTGACACCATTATCCCGCCTGTTGCCATCGATTTTGGCCACATTGCGGGTGCATGAAGAGTGCAATATTTTCTAGCGTATGTGCCTGTGTCTCCTCCAATTGTTTTGCATTTTTTTCCCCGGCTATTTCTGAACTCTTTTGACTTCCAGCAGATCCAAAGTGTGAAAATGCGATTGATTCCCGGATTTCAGCCCAAAAAAATTTGAGTAGCTGTCTCGAGTGTTTCCTCCTTTGAATGAAATTTTGTAACCTTATTCTGGCCTTTTTTCGTCGCCAAGAAGAGCCCGAACACATCCCGCCCCTTCCCGCCACTGCTGCCATCAGATCTGGACTTACAAATCAGAGGGTTGCTGAATAGCAGCAACCCCCCGTACATCAGCAAGGGGGGTAGTTGATTAGAATTATCCACCAACCGCCACCCACTTTCTCATGTCTGTAACAATTGATACCAGTAAGCTGTAATGCAAAGGAGGGTCAAGGTAGCCAGAGGGGCAGACTATCGCAGCCTATCTGTGGGGAGCTTAGGCTAGCTGCCGCAAGCCCGGTTAGCGATGGCTAGCCAGATGTGGCTTGGCCAACTAGCCACACGCGGCCGGCTAGGTCCGGTGAGGTGGCGCGGGGCTAGAAACCCTCTGAACGCAGTGTTTTATAATGGACCTTGAAGTTTATTTTGTCTGCGCTGAAAGGTTTCGCAGACTGTGGTTTTTGAATACCTGTCAACACCATGCTTTTGAGCGAAACATTGTTCCACTTCAATACCTCTACCACGCCCAAACCACACCTCACTCGGAGCCTAATTTACTTCGGAAAAGAGTGATTTTTAGCGACACTTCCGAGCCATTCAGATATTTCAGCATCACTAACCATAGATAGGCCTGAGATACATAGGTGAAATTCGGACCTGCAGTACTTGCTGAACCAACGGGTCATTCCGGATATCATTTCCGCATTTCCGATCGTCCGAAACAGAATGATCCGAAAGTTGCGGATCACATTTCTTTCCCAACTCTCAACTTGTTAATGCACACACACGGACAGAGAGTTCTTTCGCAAGCAAGAAGTCAAGGAGTGAGACTACAAAGACTCTTTGACCATGGAGATGGAGCTGCGAGGACATATACATCGTGCTGGGATACTATGTCAGGGACAATGCGGCTCGCGGGTGCGTCCATCCATCTCTTATTTATCGTGAAATAATGTGCTCGAAAACTGACGCAGATCCTTTGTAGGGTTCGTATTTGTCACTGGCCAACTGGAGCTCTACACAAGAGTGCGTATTCGCCGGATGTCGACAGGGAGAGAAGCGTAATGAGTGAAGGTGGAGCTTGAAGAGGACTGGTCGGGAGCGTCTGCCCCTCATTCATGCGGACGCATGGGCTTCCGCTGGTGTGCATGTAGGAATATTGCCCGCGGTGCAGTTGCGTGAGTATTCTTTTGTCCATCAAACTCTTCTCACCTGACATTCCACTGACGGATTCCTTCTATTTTACTTTTTCCTGCAGTATAGGCATCCTTGCTAGTGGCCACCTCGATACGGTACACCCGCGCAACATCTGCGGCCGCCAGTTTTTCTTGCCAGCTTGAGACGCGCATGGACGAATTTGCGGTGCGATAGTCTGCTCAAACAGTGCGTGCTCGTCGTCCTCTCCTCTTTATCTTTATCCTTTCCTCCCATTTCTTTCGAGGCCTTCTAAATTTCAATCGCTTCTGTTCTGGAGTTGTCGAGTGCAGCGCCTCCTCGCGCCGTCTCATCCCGTACAATCCCCTGGCTATGCCTGTTTCTTTCCCCCACATCCCGGACTAAATTTCTTCTGGGTTTCTTATCCTCGTCTCAAGGTATCCGGACGCAGGACTTCACTCGCCGGGCTCACGCACCGGTGGTGCGAATCCTTGACTGCATGTCCCCGAGAAGCCTGCACTTATTCTCTTCCGTGATCTGTGTTTCCATGACTCTCAGACTCAGACGATCTATATTCTTCTGCGCCACTCATATTTTATTTTGTGCCTTGTGCGTATGATATATCTTCCCTTTGTCTTGACTACGATGCGCAGTTGCGTGTCGTTGTGTTCATCGAGCGGGATTTACGGTTTTTGGTCAATTTTGGATTTGATCTTCCACTGGCGGTGGCGTCGAGTGCGACCCGTCGCCGCTTTGCGATGAACTTTCGATGCGCCTGGGTTGTGCATGCGCGAGTCGGCATTGGCGGGTGCGGAAGAGCGGGGCCGTCGAGGCACTGGCAGCATCCGCCGCTGCGTTGTACGCATCTTCGTACGACGTGCCATTTGCCTTCACTGCCTAATCTGCCTGCGTCCGCATCCAGATTCGGCCGCGACCCGCTTTTTCTGCCCTCCTCGTGCTCTGGCTCCTCCGGTCTTGGTCGTACGGGTCGCCCAAATTGGGCTGCGCGTCGGTGTCTCACTTGAAGCATTTCGTGCTCGCACCCCACTTACTCAACGGCTTGTTTTCATTTCATTTATCTTGCGATCATCCGCGCTTCATCGTCCTTTATTCCTACTTTGGTATACAAGAGGGACGAACACGTGGCCTACAGCAGACACACTCCGGTGCCTCTCGCCCTGCCCCTCATGTGTGTTGCACGGTGCGAAAAATCGGCCGGTGATGCTCCTCGACGATAACCTTCGGGAATGTTGCCCCAAATTTTCTTTGGATTTCATTCGTTGGGGATCTTTCTATTCCATCCTCTCCTTCTATTTTATATTAAATTCCCCGCCCTCCCATTCCTGGCTTAATATTCACCTCTGTTAGTGGTTTTCGAGATCTTGCTCGAAATACACTTTCAAATGCAGTCCAGAGGTTCACTGAGTCGTTGAGGTGTCATCTCGACGCAGAGGGTATTTTTCAGTGGCACAGAAAAATCCACACGGGTTCAAACGTATCTCATCGAGATCAACCACAAATGTTCAGGATGTTGAAGTGCCTACTAAATTCAGTTCAGGATGGAATTTGCCCATTCTAAGTGCTGGTTCAGATTGCGATCCACTCAAACTCTGGGCAGAATGTTGGATTATGTGTTGTGCTTCCGCCACGCCGCTCCGCAGGTTCAAACTTCAGTGAGTAACCGCGGCTCTTGTAACTCCACCAAATCCATCGTCATTGACACGGAGCAGAGGACTATTCTAAATTCCAAACAAATTTGGCTCTCTCCACGTTCGGCTTTCCACCCTTGAAGGCGGCGCCGTGAGCGAAGGACCTAGAGGAGAGGGAGATCGCGAGCTGCGAGCTGCGAGCATGAGAATTAGAGTCCAAGCTAAGTAGGTGGGAAGTGGTTAAGGGACACCACGAATTAAAGCACTGTGAATACGCTGGAAACGTAATTATGTGGCTTCCAGACACGCACGAAGGTTTCTGGATCTTTTTTAGAAGCGCGAGTAAAACCGGACCTTGACCGGACCGACACGGGCTGTCGGATACCGTTCAAGTTGCCGGTGATCCGACACTCTTTGGACCCAAACCAACACACGGCGCACGCTCCATTTCCGCCCAGGAGGAATACAAGCAAAGCAAATATTTAGATAGAGCTGGCCTGCCATCGTCGATGCTCAGTGCTCCGCGCTAATGCCGGCCATCTCATGCTCGATCTTCCGCAGAACGCTACGAGAGCAACACCGGGCCTAGAAGTACAAGGCGGGCACTCAGTCCGATTCACTGGTGGTGCCGATGGTGCAGGTGTGTTTCTATGCCGTTCCGAGTCACCCTCCCATCTTTCCTTTTACTCTCTATCCTTTCTTTTACCCGAGAAACTCAATTTTTTGGGGACTCCTCCGTGCAGTATAATCTTTTGGTGGCGAGCACCTCGCTACGTCGCATAAACGGCCACCTTCCCGCGCATGGATGAGTTTGTGGGCATTCAATGAGGCGCGTATCTTCTGCCCCTTTCTTCTCCACATCCACTCACACTTCATTTATCTTTTCTCTGCTGTTCTTTTATCTTTCCTCTCCTGTTTTGTTTTGGACATTTATTCCGTCTATATACCACTGCGAATCGCACGCACCACGCACCCGTTGTCGCAATGCAGACTCAGAACCGCGGCTATTCATGCCTTACATCTCGATGCATTCCCTCTTGGCTTTCGTCGTAACCCGGGGTCTTCATACACTGTCGATAGCAGCGCACCCACTGGTGTACAATCCATTTCTTTTCTGCCGCCTACATTTCTATGCTTCATTGGACCTACTATCTCCTGCTTCTGCTTCTTCTCAATCTTCACTTCATTTTCTGCGCGCCACTCAGACTGGGCTTCGGCACGCGGATTCTTTTCCTTTCACTTGATTCCACTGCGTCCTACACAACTGCCGCCGCCATGACCATCTCCATGCTCCTCGCGGTCCATTTCCCTGTCATTGGCCCTGACACTATTCTTCTCGCGGTGGTGTTATGCGATCCGGCGCCGTTGGGGTGATGATGCATGTTATGCATCCTCGGGCGGTATGAAACGGGGTGGCCCATGAGAGGGAAGAAGGAGCGTGAGGTGGCCGCCGGCACTCGTATACCTTCTTATGGCGTCTTGGTCTTACCTGCATCCGAGTCCGCCCGCAGCGGCTCATTTCTCTATACTCTCCTTGTGCTCCCGCTCCCGCTCTTGGTTGCTGCCGCGCAGCTCACCCAGATCCAGCGGCGGCACGGAGCGCGTGGGCAGTAGTGTCCTCGAGTCCTCTCACCCGAGGAGTCTCGTGCTTGCTCACTCTAACCTTTGTTGCGATCTTTCATTCATTCTTCCCCTTCCCGGCTCTGGTGTATTCCGTATATGGGCATGTGCTCGTAGCCACCCACCGGAGTACCTCGTCCTGCTGCGCGTCTCCACGTGTCTTGCGCATCGGGTCGGGTGGTGCTGGGGATCGTCGGGGACTAGCGCGCTGCGGTGGGTTTTGGTCTTCACTCGAGCGAGCGGATCTTCATATATCTCATACATCCCCCTCTTTATCCTATATCCCATCCTCTGCGTTTATGCGTCACCCAATTTCCCGTCCTGTCCTCTCCTTTCTGTCTTCCTCTCTGCTCCCACAACGTCCTCCTTCAATTCTCTCTGCCAGAGTCGAAGCTTGCGCTGACCCTCGCTTTGTTATAGGTGAACAGATGCCATCGCTCCCCGCGCTGCGCGCCCTCTCCCGCAGTGAAGATACTCGACAAGAACGCAGTATCGCCGTACCGCGCTGCGTGGTCCCTACGACGAGTGGGGGAGAACGCGCGCTATGGGACGAGTCTTTGCAAGACCACGACTGCCCTGCCCGTTGCGACTACAAAGTAGGAGCCGGAGTGCGGTTACCAGGACCCTCGGGTTGGTCCGTATCCCCATCCCGACCACGAGCGCGCGGAAGAAGGCAGTTAGGAAAGGGAAGGATGGAGTGCGAGCGGGGTAAGGTCCCATGATCCATCCATACTCCCCAAGACTCGCTGACATCCCTTTTTACAGCTCGACCGCTCGCGCGCGCGCCCTCCCCATCGTGGTAAAGAACGAGACACGCGTGGCGGCGTATTGGCCGTATTGCCAGCACCGCGCCGTGTGGTGCGTCCGAGGATCGGCGCTGTGCGACAGGTGGGGGAGAACGAGGTGCGAGGGCGCCGAGCGTGCACATCCCCGTGACTGGCCCGCCCGCTGCGGCTACACTTCGCGCTCGCGCTCACACCCAGCTCCCGACGACCACTGCTCGCGCTCGGATTCCTACGACCGGATTATGATGGGGATCGGGATCGGGATTGCGGATAGACGAACCGATGGAGCAGACGACGGGTACGCTCGGGCACGGATGAGAGGAGACGGCGAGGAGGATCGGGAGCGGGGCAAGGGCAAACGACGGCGGGCCAAGTCCGACGTGAGAGGGTGGGCGAGGGGGCGGCACCGCATGAAAGCTGCGTTGTATCTCTTTCTCTGTTCTTTGTCCTTTGTTGTTGCCAAGCGATTATGATAGAGCCTAGCTGCGCATCCGCAATATCTCCATCGCCCTGCGCCCGCATGGTGTTCGAGGATGGCCGCTGTGCGACGAGCGGGGGGAGAAGCTGCGCAGACCGCGACTGGCACACCGCCGCGGCTACGAAGTGCAGGAGCTCGAGGCGGCTACCGGCCAATCGGGAGGTGTATTCGCGCATGCGCACCACTTCTTCCACTCACACTCGGCTCTCGAGTCCCGACTCCGCTCGCGCTCGACTTCCTACGACCGGATTACGATGACGGGGATCAGGAAGGCGAGTAGGAGGAAGAACGAGAAGAAGCGGGTATGCTCGGGTACGGGCGGGAGGAGATGGACAGAGAGAGATGGATGGAAAGAGGAGCTGGAGCTGGAGCGGGGCAAGGGCAAATGACGGCGGGCTGTGCACGATAAGAGGGAGGAGGGGACCAGGGCTGTTTCTTGTGTCGAAGCGGTGGGGGAGAGGCGTGGTGGGCGAGGACGTGCGGGGGATGGAGCTGGAGCGGTAGCGCGAGAATGGAGGGGATGCTGAGGCTCTTGCGTCGTGTCGTTGAGCTGTTGCTCGCCCCGCGTCTGGGTTATATTGTCCAGCTCGAGCCGCACCACTGCAACGCGCTGCTGGCACCATTTTCAAGTGTTTCCTGGTCGCACACCTTAACGCGTGTGTCTTGGGTGGGGAGCTTCAGCCTGCGCGTCTTGTAGTGCGACGCAATGCTTTTTGTGCCTCTCCATGCTGCGGCACAGTGGCGTATGCGGGGTGCACGAGTCGCGCGAGGGTGTGCCTCCCTGACTCCGGTGCTCTCGCCGCTTGAGCTTGAGCCTGTGGCGTGCGCGGATGCGGGTGTAGGTGCGGGTGCGGGTGCAGGTGCGAGGGTGCAGGGGTGCGGGTGTGCTGCCCATGGATTCCGGAACTCCAGCTGCGCGCGTCTTGGGGTATGGTGTGGCCATGCCATGCAGGGGAATATTAATGTATTTTTCCTCGTGTATGCCTCGATGCTGCTGGTATCGCGCACGGGCTTAACCGAGTGGAGTTTTCAGATGCCGGTGTTCCCTGCATTTCCTTGTATTTCCGCTGGAATACCCCGTTTACGCTTTACCGATTTTTTCCCCTTCTCATGCATACCCTTCGTTGCCTCCCAGGCCTTCCACCGGCTCTAGCTCAGGGTTCAAGCTCAAATTCAGATTCCAGCCGTCACTGGGGAGATCATAGAGGTAATGCCACATTCGACGACATAAATACTATCACGGTAATATAGGAGGTACCCTGAAATTCAAATGTGGATGGGGGATGTAGGACCAGGCGCCTGCGGAGAGTGCTCGAGGCCAGGTGGGTATGGATTTCTTTGAGTGAGCCGCAGGTGCCTTTTCATCTTTGGCTCTTCTTTCTTTGATCTGTTATGTCTGCCCTCCGTTGATGAGAGTGAGAAATCCAGAGGATGATGGGGGAGGGGGGATAGGAACAAGGGAGGGGAGCGAGAAGAGTGATGGGACACGGACTGTCGATTTGATGGGAGCAAAAGGTGGATTTGCCTCCACGTTGACCTTCAAAAAAATAATTCTTCTCGAATTACAGCAATTAAGAAACTGACACACTTTCTCCTTGTACACAGCTCATCGACCTCCAAATGACATTTGATGTGGAGGACAGGTGCGCCACTGGGGTAGGTGGGAACAGGTACGACGGCGAGTTGTACATGCTGTGAGCGCAGATGCCCAAAATCAGCAACGGAAGTAAGGCAGGGGTTGATCCAGGTCTGCTATCGCTACATCATGATTCATATACATATACACCTTCGTAGTGTGAGAAGACACTTCTTAGGCAGATGACTTCTATATCTGCCAGGCTGTTTCAATACTGTACTGTTTTGACCAACTGTTCATTTTTTTAGGTGTTCATTCCTTGGCAATCATATTTTTTCGCAGCAGTTTTGAGCCTATTTGGACCACTAAATCTCTGGTCGAAGTAGTAGTACTGTATACCACTGTACTGATGAGTGATTTCCCAATTTTAGTGATGAAAATCATAGTTCCTGGTGCCGGCCAGGCAACAGGTACGAGGTACCAGGCACAAAGTCTCACCTTCAATTAACAATAATCCTTCTTGAGAAAAAGAATCCATTTGAAAATAGGGGGCTGACAAGTCTGGCTATACGGAATCTGTGAGCAAAATGGTGAGGGCCTGCTCCCATAAACAAATTGGTTGAAGCCCCAAGTACTTCAAAACAGGTCACATAGCAGCATGCAGCAACTAAATCCTAATTTTAACCGTTCATCATATGGTGCTATTTATTGTAAGTATTCTACATCATGTTCCTCCGAAGGGGTGGGAGAGATATCTGAAAATATGCAGGGACATCACGTCTTTGACCCAGTGCGGGAGATGGAATGGTAGTAAAAATCCCCAGGAGTGCATATTATAACATACTAACATCTCAAGCCCAGTGATTCCCCACCAAGATGCCCCCTTACCCCACTCAAATTCGACTGAACAACATTGTAACGTGTTTGACTCTCACTGTGAATACTCTGCAAATTCTTGCCACTACCCTTGAGACCCCCTTCCTGGAAGCCATTTCCAACACCACTCAGTCTCTTCTGAAACATGTGCAGGTAAATTTCCACTGTGTAGATCATGACAGCCAACCTTAATCAACAATCCCAGACTATTAAACAAAACAAGAACATCTGCACTGAATTGCTGGAACAAATTTACAAATTGCTCAATGCAGTTTTAATGGTTCATGTCAAGTCTGACACTAGTGAAGAATTGCCACCAAGTGTGTTGCATCATATTGGAAAATTCACAGAGTATGTCACTTGTCCTGTAACAAAAGACTCTGCTTGACAAGCTGACCACTGCAATTAGGACCCTTCATAAAATTCATATATTTGTTGAAGCCCAACAAAATGGCAGCAAAGTCAAGAGCTTTTTCCGTCAGGGTGAAATGGGCACACTGCTCAAGGAATGCAAGGCAGGACTGCAACGAGGATGTGATATATTTCAGGTGGGCCATCAACCTGGGCTTTTCAATAACTCATTGAAAGATGCAATATGTAGATTGACACTGCCAATATCATGAAAAATATGACTGAGATGCAGCAGGATGCAGAGAGCAGACACAAGGCAGTGCTTACCATGATCAAAGCTCTCTCTGACACAACTAGTTCAGATGGAGCATCCTCTGTAGGGCAATTCCAATCATCTTCCAAAATCAAGTAATGACTTTTGCCCAGATAAGCAGGGTTTATTCGGGCTCTCACAACAGGTCAGTGTCACTGGACTATCAATACATGATTTGCATGTTGAATAGCTCAAAGCTCTACCTCAATCTCCATGCTACCATCTGAACCAAAGATATTCCATGGCCGAGCGTCAGAAATATCAGACATCCTTAATCTTTTCAGTCAAGGATCACCCAGGATAGCTATTTTAGGTGCAGGTGGGATGGGAAAGACCAGCTTGGCAAGAGCAATTATCCACCATACAGAAATTGCTGGCAGATATGAGCAGCAGCGTTTTTTTGTTGCTTGTGACTCAGCAGCAACTCAAGTGGAGCTTGCTGCTCTCATTGGAACCCATCTTGGACTGAAGCCCGGGAAAGACCTGACTCATCCAGTCATCCAACACTTCTCTAGCAGCCCTCACAGTCTCTTGATTCTGGATAATCTTGAGACATTGTGGGAGCCAACAGACTCTCGAGCCAATATTGAGGAATTTTTATCACTGCTCACAGGTGTGGAGCATCTTGCATGTGTGGTAAGTTTCCAGGATTTTTTGACCTATTGTTATCACTCATAACAATCAGATTACAATGCGAGGAGCAGAAAGGCCAGCTAAAGTGGCCTGGACTCGACCCTTTCTGCAGCCCTTAAAGCCCTTGGAACATGATGCAGCTCGACAAACATTCATTGACATTGCAGATAACACACACAATTCCAAAGAGGTCATGCAGGTCCTTTCCCTAACAGACAACATGCCACTTGCCATCAATCTTTTGGCTCATTTAGCCGACTCTGAAGGTTGCTTCAATGTCTTATCCCGCTGGGAGGAAGAGAAAACATCTCTGATCTCTGATGGATATGACAAGAGATCTAACCTAGATTTATCCATTTCGCTGTCATTGTCAAGTCCTCGACTTGATTCCTTTCCCCATTCAAAAGATCTCCTCAGCCTCCTGTCAATGCTTCCGGATGGGCTTTCAGATGTTGAACTGGTGCAGGCCAAGCTTCCAATTGACAATATCCTTGGCTGCAAGGCAGCATTGATTCAAACCACCTTGGCATACAGTGATGAACACAAACGATTAAAAGCATTGGTACCTATTCGGGAATATATGCAGAAGATTAAGCCACCTGGAAACCACCTTCTTCAGCCTCTTCTCAAACATTTCAAAGAGCTTCTTGAGCTATTTATGGAATACCATGGCACTCAATCAAGTTCTGCCACAGTTACTAGAGTATTCTCAAACTACTCAAACATACAGAACATTCTCTGGAATGGAGCTCACCAAGGGCATCCAGACCTAGTAAATATTATTTACTGTGCATGTGATCTCAATTCCTTCAGCCGGATTGCTGGCAGGGGGGCTATTCCTTTCACTACCCACATTCCCAGCATCCTTCCACAGCCTTGCGATCATCACTTAGAGGCTTACTATATTATAAGTTTGCTCAACTCATCTCATTACTCTTCAATTTCAGTTACAGAGATGCTGGTTTTTGAAGCTTTAGAACACTTCAAGCACTTTGATGACCCAGATCTTAAATGTATGCTTTCTGATTACTGGTAAATTGTAACTGATATGAATTCATCCAGGCAGATTTTATAATGCTTTGACAGTCTATTATCAGCGGAACCTTGATATTTCCACTGCAAAGGATTTCTGTGAAATTTCGATATCCTTAGCACTTTCAACTCAGAACACCAAGATGCAATCCCATGCATTGACTAGGCTTGCATGGATCAACTGGTACAATGGTGATTACTTAACAGCCCAGCTGCATGCAAATGAGGCCCAGAGGGTGGCAAGAATTTCTGGAGATTTATTCAGTGAAGCACTGGCACTACGTATTGCGAGTATGTGCTGCAATTCATTAGGCAACTACAAGCAAAGTATCTTTTTCTGCAGTAGAGCAAGAGATCTCTTAGCTCTTTGTGGCCTGTCCAGTGGTCAATTAGACCACAGTATCATGACAAGTCAGGCAGAGATCCATAAGCTCAAATCAGAATATGTTGCAGCTCGTAGCATCCATTCCATGATTCTTCAAGAAACCTCTGCAGACCAGGATTTTTATACCTATGGTCTTGCTTTACTCAATGTTGCCGAAATTGATGTCTCTAATGGTGCTCCAAAAAATGATGTCCAAAGCATCTATGAGAAAGCCAGAGAAATATTCAACACTGCAGGCCATGTTCAGGAAGTAACAATGTGCGACACTATTCTGGCAGATCTCTACCTGAGGGAAGGAAACATGTTGGAAGCAAAGACTCTCTTTGAAAAATGCATCAATGTATCCTTAAGAGACTCTGAAATCATGGCTTACTGTCTGGAGCGGCTTGGCAATACCAGTTGCTGGGGTGCCCCTAATTGGATGTCTGGCTGGACAACAGTGTTCCTTGTGCATTCTGTCAGGCGAAAGGAGAACCTTGGAATCTACAAAGCTCTTCAATTCCTAGGAGATGCCTTCCTTGCTCATGATGATGAACATACTGCCATCAATTTGTTCACAGTTGCCTTGGAGGGTTTTACATATATGGATGTGCACTGCAGCAGAGCAGAATGCATGCTCCGACTTGGGGATATTTCCAAGGGAGAGGGTGCTCTACTGAAGGCAGTGGAACTTTGGACAACAGCGAGGCCACTGTTTGAACAGTCCTCACAGGCTAAACAAATTGAAAATATTGATCAAAGGCTAGCTGGTGTCAGTGAAGATGTGTTGGAGCAACACAGGAAGAACTTGGCTCATCTTGCAGAATTCACTGCACCTTTGGGGACTGTAGACAAGATGAACAATCTTTCTGATATTGAAGACATAGAAGGGCTGAACTTGGAGGATGAAACCACACTTGATCCAGTCGCCCTCTAATTTTTCATGGGTAGTATCAGTTTGTTAGGAGATGATCTGAGCTGTGTATATATTTATGTGTTCCAGAGTTGGTTTGAGATCACCTCATTATGTTACATCCTACTTTATTTATTTTCCACTTGTTGGACCAGCTTCGTAGCTACTTAGTATTGCTTCCACTGTCAATCAATTCTCTTGGTTTCTCAGGAGATGTTTTAAGCAGTGTATACATTTATGTGCACTCAAAGTTGGTCTGAAATGAAAGATATTAGGGTAAGCTTGCCTCTGAGTCTGCGATTTTTGAACCCATGGAATGCATGGTCAGTATAGAATGGTTGCTGGTTCAAATATATGGCCTGGGAACATTTTCATACCCACTCAATCTTTCAGACAGCTAGTACTTTTAGCATTTGCGCAACATAATATGAATATTTCTGGTTGCATACCTAGTCAAGATTCTCATCTGTTGTTCTGTCAGTATGGCGGTCAATCTGCACATTTAATATTTATGGGAATATATCGTGTTTACGTGAATTTTTCAGGCCATTTGGGTCAACAGGAATGTCTTCAGAGGTCCTGACCCCTATGTAATAGTTTCTGCTTGCCACGGGAGAAAAAAAAACATTATAAGATTGAGTCTTATTTGAGGAAAATGTTTACCTGTTCAATTCTTACCATAAGGGTAAAAAATTTTGAGCTTTTATACACATATTTTTCGCTCGGATTGAAAATGTAAATATTTTTGTGAACATTTTCGAGACGTGTTTTTTTGAGTGCTTCACATGTTTTATATATATTTATTTTAGGAAGGTGGCGATGCTGTGGCTGTGTCGATCCACATCTGCATTCAATCAGTGTTGGGACACAAGCTTATGGCAGTCAACTTGCACCTTTAATAAACAGGGTATAAACACCCAGTTTTAGTCACAACTTTGCTGATTTAAAGTATTTTTAGAAAGTTCAAAAACCTATATAAACTTTTTCCGAATAAAAAGATTTTGCTTAAAGTTGCACATCTATCGTTGGCAGGCAAAATATGAAGTTCAATGATTTTCAGAACAGTGGCTGTGCCAGCCCGGCTAATGGCGGGTGGAAGCCATCGGGAGCGATGGGAGGGCAATCAGAGCCTCGGGGGATGTTCTCAACATCCATCAACACCTGATGCCTATGAGCAGCTGTGGAAGAGGTGCTCCACAGCTGCTCATAGGCATCAGCTCAACTCATTGATAGATGCTGAGGACCTTCTTGGGACCTCTGATCGCTGCATGACCTGCCTGATGGCAGGTTGGCACAGCCACCATTCTGAAAATTTTGTGGAACTTTATGCTTCGCACAAGGATTATCTGCAACTTTGAAAGAAAAACTTTTATTTAGTTGAAAATTTTTCTATACTTTGTTGGAGTCCTAAAAATATCTGTATCTTCAACTTTCATGGGGAATTCGGGCTATGTTTTGCTAAAAACAGGTGTTTATACCCCATTTTATTAAAGGTGCAAGTTGACCGCCATACAAGCTGGCCAACGCAAGTGACTTGGCTGCTTGGCTATCAAAAGCGTGACCACGTAGTAAGGTTAAGGTTATTCAAAGGAGAAAAAATATGTTACTCAAAAAAAACAAAAAGAAAAGTGCAATGCACCAGAAAAATAATTTTGTTGATTGTTTTAAAAAATTGGTCCAAAATTTTCTCTCAAGGTTAAAATATATATTCATTAGAGCTTATTAGCAGCAGCCGTTTTTCTGATTATCATGGGCATCAGTTTGATTATTGAGAGAGATAATTGATGTTTTGTGGAGCTAACCTTTGACCTGTGAATCCTTATTGGGACTTAAATTAGCGCGTCTCGCTTAACTCTCACACTTGACAAACGCTGGCCGAAGTGCCAAACAAAGCAACTCGCGGCCTGTTCTTTCTGCACCGCAACGCGCTCGCTGCTCTCGACGATGAGCTCGACGTGTTTAACCCCTTATCATGACCCCAACGGCTAAAATCAAGGGCTCCAAGGTGACGTAGATGCAAGGCCTGCGTCATGGCCCCACCGAATGGTTTAAAAGCCAGGTGCGCTCGCTAGCCTCTATCACTCACTGCAACCTCTAACATGTCCGACACCTTCATCGACAACACTTGGGACCGAATCCTCAACCTTCCTGACGCCCCCATGGCCGATTTTAACCGTGAATTGGCTGGATACACGTTCGATACCCACGGCACCGGCGACGATTACGAGGTGGGGATGTTCCCACCTGCGGACCGTCTCCTCGACACTCTCCCCGCATTGTCCGGTCTTTCCAGGCCCTCCTTCCCTTTCATAGACCTCTCGACAATGCCTGACAAGACTCCCAAGCCACGCGCTGCCCTCACTATCATGGGCCCTCCACCAACTCCTACACCTACTTCACACTTTGTCCTCAAGGACCTGAACACATTCCCGCCGGTCCACATGGACTTCTCCATGATGGAAGGTACTCCCTTGCATCCTGATGACTTCTGTATTGCTGCAGATCGCAAGCGCGGCTTGTACAACAATGAGACGCGTGCACTCATCGGCAATAGTGGGACCGAGAGGGTCAGTCAGTCTCGTCTTGCCTTATCTTTTCTAATTTGTATTATGAAGGTGAAGCGGCTGGTTGGGAGGCCCAAAAAGGTGAAGGAGAATGTCTCTCCAACAGATGATGCCTCCACCACGAGCAAGGCACATTACAATGGCGACGATCTCATCAGCATTGCACACGCCGTTGTCGACGTCAACCCATTCATCGCGCCGTATGGCAAGAAGGGCATTGCGTGGCAGGAGGTCGTCGACAAACTTGTGGATCAGAACTTCTGCCACAAGGCTGTCAACGTGGTGACTGTGCAGCACAAGGCGGAGGCTCTTATTTCATATAAAAAGGTGTGTACTCGTACTTTCCTTGCCCGGTGTTTTGATTCAATCGTTTGCAGGACCCGCTCAGCAAGCACAAGAACTTGGCCAATGTTATTGGTGACGGCAAATCCGCTGTGAGGCTGGTGCTTGCGCTACGCCCTGCACACCGCCTCATGGCCCCTTCAACCGAGTCCAGGACGAGAACGTACGAGGCGCCCGTTCATCCAAATCGGGAATCGAAGTTACCAAATCCGGTTTCTCATCAAACGCACGCAGCTTACGCTCCCCATCCGACCCTCCACATCACAAGTACCACCCGTCCGACCATGGTGCAACCTCCGCTGAACGCTCTGATCGTCCGAAATCCCTTTCCACGAGTTCGTACCCCACATACGAGCGCGGCGCTGCATGCTACGGCCCACGAGAATGGTACAGACCAACCAATAGCAGGCATCCTGGGCTTGGTATCCTCTTCCCACACCCAAGAAGTCACCAACACTCGAACGCAAGCCTCGTCCGGTCCAGTTTCCACTCATCCCAGCCACTCGAAACCCACTCATCCGGGCGCGTCTTCCAACCAATAACTGGCCGTTTATGACCCAGAAACCCGCTCCGCAACGGAACGGATCCTGCGTCTGTACCGGTTCGCGTCGTACACTCCGTCCGTTCATCGAAATGAACCCCAAAATTCGAACGTAAGCCTCGTCCGTGGCCCCAAATACTGAACGCACGCTACGTCCGCTCCTGCGAAAGCACCCTCAAACACGAAGGGGATGGAACCGAACGAGTGGGCATCAAGGGGACGGTCGAGAGGCGAAAAGGTATAAAAGGGTAGTGGAAAAAGGTGTTGTAGTCAGTCAATTCCGAGTCAATTTTCAGAGCCTAGTTCTCCCCCACCACCTGTACCCCCACCTGTGCAACTAAGCCTCGCTCACACCGAGTTGACCACATCCTCACTTGCCTCTAGCAGGGCATTTCACTCTCACACCTCCATTAGCAAGGTCCCAACTCATCGGACCCCAAGTCATATTGTCGGGCTTCCCCGTAATAGGATCACCAACTTCGCGAGCTTTACGCTTTGTAGAAGTCGGCCTGGGCGAAGCCATATTGGTTTAAACCGCCGTCTGCAACCCAGTGTCATGACCGGACGTACCATACGTTCGACTGACCAGCACCAGCCGGCGTCGCTGTCACTTGCTTTATAACCGTCAAACGTTGTATTAAGCCTTCCACCTTCGTTGGGAACATCGGGGAAACACGAGGGAAGGATCACAGCATAGGCATCGGATTTTACGGGAAACAACGCGTCGTTTGCTCGAGCTTGTGACCTAGGACAGGTAACTATCGCCCCCACACCCATTTACAGCTAACAGCAGGTACCCCCAACACGAACCCACGGAACGTACACTTTGTGCGATCCCGTGCAACACTCTCACTCGGACCACGCATGCGTCCCAATCCTACATCCCCACTATCCTCCAATGTTAATTAACCCCTAGAGGCCGAATGTGCTGTCTATTTGATAAAACAAATTCTCATAGCGGCGCTGCAGTCCTTATCACACCACGAGCATCACCATCGGCGCACTCCTCGAGCGCTTGGAGACGCAGTATGACGAGTCCAAGGACAAGAGCGATGATGCGAAGGTGAAGCTGAAGTCGGTGCGTGTTACGCTACTTTATCTATCCATCTGACTTACGGTTCTTCTAGAAACAAGATGCTGACTGCGAGGGTGGCGAGGCCATTCGTCGGGCCTCCATGCAGACCCTTCACCACAAGCGCGTGCGCTCCCTGAGCACCTCCGACGACGAGGACAAGCACACCGACATGGAGCAGACCACAGTCGCCGCCACTGCGTCCCCGTCCACTGCCGATGCCGACGACGCGACAGCGCCCAGCGAGCCCACCGCTGAGCCCAGCGAGTCCGCCGCTGAACCAGCCAACACATCGGTCTCAGCGTCGTCATCGCTCGAGACTCTCGATTCAGATGCAGAGGATAACAAGAAGTCAAACCAGAAGAAGTCCAAACGCCGTCGTACCATGGATCGTCGCACTTCAACTGCTGGTACAGACACGCTTGTCCAGTTGCTGAAGGCGGAGAACGCGCGGCGTGCTGCTCATGATGCTGAAGTGGCGGCGTCCTTCAATATGTTTGTCAAGGATGCGCGCGAACAGAAGAATGAAGTAACCTCTCTTCTCAAGGACCTTGTTAACCTCGCTGAACGCGAGCTTTAAATTACTTACATATCTATCCTCTTTACATCGCTGTATGCGAGCTTTAAATTACTTATACATATGTATGCTCTTTACAGCTGCGTCTCATGTATTATAGCAAATGAAATGAATCTGAGATGGACAAGTTTTACTGTAACTACTCTTCAAACGATTTCGGCGCGATGGAAATACTCTTCGAGCAACAGCGGCTCACAGTCAAAGTAAGTAGAAGTCTGGTTTGGGCGAATGCAGTTGAGCGCGTTGGTTAGAAGAACAGCCACCCTATAATATCTGCCAATGGGTGAAGAATAGACGCGGTGTTTCCACCACACGTTAAGGAATGGCCATTGACACGTTATGTCACCGAAGCCATGCTCAACTTCGATACGAACAGCAGCCATTGCTGCATTCCAGGCAGCTTCGTCTTCCGTGCGCTCCCCGGCACCAGAATACGGGCTGACTCCGTACGCGGGGTCACCGAAGAGTTGGAAGTAACGTTCTTGGATGGGAGTGTTCTCGTCGGCTCCTGGTCGTAAAGCGAACTGCGCACACTTCTCCAACAGGCCCGATTCTGCAAGTAGATGATTGTCGTTGCGGCGGCCTTCAACAGGCCCGTATAAATGCCCGGTCATGCCATCGGGCAATTTCACAGCCTGGAATTTGTTTGCGTGCACTTTCTTGTGGCCGTTATATGCCTGTCGCTGCCACCAAGATGGACGGCACATGCAGCGTATGGTGCAGTCGATAAATCCCCAGATATATCGAAGAGGAGCTCCAGCGGCGTATATCGCATCGGCGTACATCTGCATGCGGGTGCGCGTGAGGAGGCTGTCCGTGTCGAAGTCGAGCAGATGAGCCCATTTGTCGTCAAGGTACTCGGTGAGCTCATTGACAAGCTCAGATATCGCGGACTGTGATCGGTCGTACCGCATGGAAAGGTCGAATTGATCGCCTGCAGAGCGGAAGCGAGCAAGCAGGAGGCAGAGGGCTTCGATGCGGGAGAAGGAGGACCGGTTCTGGGTTTTAAACGTCTCTGGGATGTCCATCGCGACAGCGAGATCATAAATCTCTTCTGGAAAGAAGCTGAAATGAAGGTCAGTGGTGCGTACATCAACTGTGAGGCCCAATACGCACCGGAATCTGTACAGGCAGTCCCTTCTGCTAATGCTCTTCAGCCAATCCCATGTTATACGCGTTCCAGCGATCTCCGGGCGCGCCGTCTCGCATTGCGACGCGCCGAGCGACAGGGATCTGAAGTGATCCGCGAGTTCCAGCCATGGAAGGTCGAGATGGTGGGAAGTTTGCTTGTAGGCATTGAAGAGCTCTGTTTCTGGGCTTAGGATGGAGACAACTGCGCCGAATAATCTGCGCAGCGTGCGTAGCATCGTTGGGAGGGATTAGGACGCGTTGTTGTCCTGTGTTGTGCTGTGGCCCCATGACGGCCGAATTGGGTCGTTCTTCCAACAGATCATTTTGTGGAGTCGTCGACTTTAACCGAACTTTGCTTAAGTATTTATTTTCTTTGATTAGAGAATTGATTTTTAGCAGGCTGCTAATAAGCTCTATTCAAGAGCCTCAAAAACATGTTGTCTGCCATGAGGTGGGAGAAAAATTAAATTGTGTGTGTGGACAGGATGGAAACATTTGGTGTCCCTAAAGATATTTCTGTTGACCCAAATGGCCTGAAAAATTCACGTAAACACGATATATTCTCGTAAATAATAAATGTGCAGATTGACCGCCATATGTCAGTTTCAACAGAGTGTATGAAGATATCATCTCAATGGTCAAGTTCAAGTTGAACAAGACGAAATGCCATTGAAGCTCAAGTGCAAATTTGAACCTCACAAAAAGTGCTCTGAGTCACATTTACAAGCTATACACGTCTGACTCACCCTGTGTGTTACATGTATTCCTCGGAACTGGGCCCAGATTCAAATCCTCGACTAGGATGCAGTCTTCCGATGCCTTACAATGTCCTACTTCACTGAAGTTGGCCTCGATGTTCCCCCTGAAATTAGAATATATCCCTGGACTTGGTCCTGGAAATTGCCATACAGGAGTCAAGTGCTTGCCCACAGCCAAGACAGCTCAGACAGGGCTATTTCGGGACTTTAGCTTGAAGAAAGATTATCGCCTGCTGAACTTGGTTTACTCTGAACAATCTCTTGTGTGAATATATTCCTCTGATGAGTGAACCAACGGGGTTTAAAGTGCTGTCTCTCCAGACTTTTCTCATATATATATAATTATGCCATATTACGTATTTCAACTCTGACTCATGGCCGCACTTCGCAGCAGAGGGTAACACCTGATTTTTGTAGGTGTAACTGTTGTGTTTCGAAGTGTACGTCAAATCCTCGGCAATTTTATCAATTGGATTGAGAACAGGTAGGTTAACTAAATATGATACTGGGTGATCTAAGCGGCCAAACAGCCTTGCAAGAACCATCTCAGGTGTTTTTTTCCCCGCACGAGTGTAGTGTGAAAATCAATCCAATTTTTGTATCAAGGAGCTCGAGGAGTGTACGAATTTCAACATGGATTTGTGGCTTCAATTTTATCTAAAGCTGCTTGAAACATCGTTTTAATATGAATATGCGATGACTGAGTCGGTGTAGATTTTTCCGGAGTGGGAACGACATTCCTCTTGGTCCTGACCATCACTTGTACTGTGCACTGTTATAATCCACGTTGAAGTTTATTTTGTCCACACTGAAAGGTTTCACAGACTGTGGTTGTTGAATAACCATGTCGACACCATGTTTTTGAGTGAAATATTGTTCTGTCGCAAATCAAAGGCGCAATCTCTGGACCATATCTCACAGACAGTACTTTAAGAGTTAACACTAACACTGGGGAAAAGATGATATTTAACGACACTTACGAGCCATTCAGATATTTCAATATCAGTAGCAATCTGCAGGTAAAGCGAAAATGAACCAACGGGTCATTTCGGATACCGTTTCCGATGATCCGAACCTTTCGGATCTTCAAACGTCATTTGTTTCTCTCAACCAGCTCTCATCTCAACCTGCTAACACACACACCGACAGAGGAACCCAGCAGTCAAGGAGACAAGGATACATGACTCTTGGACCGAGAAGTCAAGGAGAGCGGCATCACTCGAAGATGCTATGCAAGGGATAATGCAGTTCAGCAGGTGCGTACATCTGTACCATGAAATATTGTGCTCAAGCTGACGCAGATACTTTGTAGGGCTCGTATTCTATCAGTTCTTGGCCAACTCGAGATCTATCAACACTTGAAGGCGAGATGTGTGCACTCCGGAGCAGGCCTCGGTAAACACACACCCCTTCGTTCGCGCGGATGCAGAGCTTCCGCCGGTGAGGCGCGTTGCACGTGTAGGGGATATCGCTGGTGGTGAAGTTGCGTGAGTATTTCATTGTCCTTCAAACTCTTCTCTCACCGGACTTTGCATTGACGAACCTATTTTACTTTTCACGCAGTATAACTCATCGCTAATGACCATCTCGCTATGGCACACACACGATCGCTTTCTCATGGGTTTGAGACGGTGCATGGGCAAATTTGCCACTGCGATAGTCTGGCTCAAACAAGTGCGTGCTCGTTCTCCCTCCTCCCTCTTTACCCCCCTCTTTGTGTGTATCCATTCCTCCCCATCTATTTTGAGGCTTGTCTCTCCATTTCAATCGCTTCTGCCTTGGAAATCGTCGCGTGCGGCGCCTCCACGCGCCGTCTCATCCCCCACAATCCTCTGGCCAATGCTCGTCTTGGTCCTGGGTCTCATTTCATCTGCGCCCTCATCCCCAGTGGTCCGGACGCAGTGCGCTTTAACGCGCAGGGCTGCACTCGGTTTTGATACGATGCGCAGCTGCGCGTTGTCGTGTGCATCTAGACAGGCTTCATAGCCTCTCTTTTTGCCCTTGATCTTCCACTGTGGGCGGCGAGTGCGACCCGTCACCGCCAGTCTGATGACACTTGCGATGCGCCTCGGGCGGTGCACGTGCGAGTCGGGTGCGGGTACTGGGGGCGCGAGAGAGGGGAGGCGCACGAGTGGTGTCTGCCACTGCGTCTTCGTCTGACGCGTCTTCGCATTTACCACATCCAATCCGTTTACATCCGGATGTGGATTCGGCAGCGACTCACTCCTCGTGCTTCCTCTCCAGGTAGTAGTCCTGCGGCTATGGCCCTGGAGTGCGCTCGCGTCAGTTCCTTGCACCCGAAGGATTTCGTTCTCACACCCCAAGACTGCCCGCTCACTCGCACCGGCTTATTTTCATTCCATCTATTTTTGTGATCATCCACTCGTCGTCATCCCCGCTCCCTGCCCCTGGTTTTCCTCGCGGGGATGATCTGCGCGTTTGGGCGATGGTGATCCCTAGGTGCACCTCGGGTCCTTTCCTCCCCTACCGCTCGCCCTGCCCCGCACGTCTCCGCGTGTGTGGGGACTTGGCCGACTCGACGATAGCGTTCCGGGGCGCTGTTTCCTTCATTTCTACTCCCTACCTCATTCATATCTCCATTATCATCCCTCCGTTCAAGCTGGTGCTGACTCGGTTTGTTTATAGGTTCCTACATACCGAGCGCGCTTGCGCCTTCTCCCACTGCGCCGAAGAAGAAGACTTGACAGAGCACACATGCACCGACATCGGGCCATACACCCTCTTAGTTCCTACGCAGCAGGGCGTGGGCGGGGCTTGTCGGGCCATACGACGTGGGGAGTACACGAGCACGCTCCCGATCCGTACCCCTCACGCCTGCCAGCACACCGCTATTACGCGGGCATGCACCTTCCAGCGCAATGTGCAGGGTATTCGCATTCGTCAGACGGTCCTCCGCTCGCGCTCAGCTTCCTACGACGACGGACAGTGGGAGTACGACGAGAGAGGGCACGGTGGGATGAGAGAAAGGGTATGGAAAGAGGAGCGGGGGAGAGGTGGTAGACAGAAAAAGACAGAGAATAGGGTGTTTGGAAGGTCTGTCCCCATTCTTTCTCTGTTTCTTTTCGGTTTTTTTGAAGCAGCGGCGAGAGGGGGAGCGTCGCGTGGAGGAAGGAGCTCCCGCAAAGCGCCTTCATTTCCTTTTTGGGACTACTTCCCTCGACATTATCTCGACATTATTTTCTTTGCTTTCCGTTCCCTTCCTCTGCCCATCCTTTCTTTCCTACATCGTCGGTTATCCCCACTTTGCAAGCTAGCGCGGACGATAACTTTCATACAGCGGAATAACTCGCGGCCTCTTCCTACACCAAAGGAGAAGAATCACGCGCGCGCCCAAGTCCTCGCCGCAGTATCTCGACTCCGCCCGTGTTCGTACAACGAGCGGCCCCCGCGCGCCGGGCGCGAGCATTCGCGCTCGGCCTCGTACGACCACTCGCATACGCTTTCGACATCTCGCATGCAGCCTCTTACCACCGGGAACAAAACGAGACTAGGACGACGACCGCAACACCTGATCGGGAAACCTGCGAGTGCAATGGAGGAGGAGGGGAGGATGGCGGCGACCATGGGCGGGGAAAGGGCGAAGACTGGCTGTACGATGAGTGGGAACGGATGGAGGTGTGTTCGTTCTTGTCTTTTTTCGGGTTTTCCAAATTGCGGCGAGAGGGTAGCGTCGTATTCGGAGGAAGAGGATGTTGATCTCGTGAAGCGCTCCATTCTGCTTCGCCCTTGCTTTCGGCGGTGTTGCTCGGCGGGAATGAGCTGCGGGCCGAACTGCTGGCCTGCGAGCCGAGAGCGTACCGGGGCGTCATGCCTTTCAAGCTTGCCCCGCGTAGCCCGCGAGTTGCGCGCACCTTTCTGTTGCCTGCTAGCAGCGCGTCTGTCTTTGGACCACGACCTATGGCGGCCCGCGTTGCGGTGGAGGGTGCATGCCGCGTCTAGGGATTGGGCGAGTGCTCGTGTCGCAACGATCTGATGCAGGTGTGCGGAGATACTGCTCTAGTCAAGCACGCGAGTCTTTGGCTGTGCCGCTCACTTGCGGGAGCGGAGGGAAAGGACTCACGTCTGCGCGGAGGACGGCGGGCTCGTCTCGCCTGCGTGTTATCGCCATCCAAGCTTCCCCCGCGTGGCCCATGAGCTGCGCGCGTCTTTGCGTTTCAGTTGCCC
This sequence comes from Mycena leptocephala, assembly GCA_029378395.1. Classification (NCBI taxonomy): domain Eukaryota; kingdom Fungi; phylum Basidiomycota; class Agaricomycetes; order Agaricales; family Mycenaceae; genus Mycena; species Mycena leptocephala. The sequence goes on along the minus strand of JARJLF010000269.1, from coordinate 229,984 downwards.
GCTGCGCTGGCAGGCTGCAGCGCGTGCATCTCTGGGCCACTACCTACGAGCTGCGCGCGTCTTCGGCGGTGGAGGGTGCGTGCTCTGTCTTGGGATGGGGCGAGTGGTGCGGTCTGACCGCGCGCGCCTCGATGGTGTGGCTTGTGGTGTGCATGTACGGGCTGCGCGAGCCAGCGTCGACTCCTGGGGCGTGCACGGTGGCACGTACGTAGACCGCGCGCTCTGGTGCCGTGCTGTCTGGCCATGCGAGGGAAGGTCAGGAGTTGCGCGATAGAGACCTTTACCTTAGTAGTGTGCCACTGCAATGGAGAAAATGTTTCAAAGATGGCAAGTAAGGCAAGAAAAGAACCGTCGCGTGTTATTGCAGTCTGAAGACTGTGAGTCAGTTTCCATATTTTTCATACGGATTGCACACCGAAAATTAGAGGTAAATACCTGACAAGAAAGGAATATTTCTTTCTGCAATTTCTTTCGTACCAGCAACAAAATATTGGGTTGCGAAGCCTTGGCCGAGTAAAACCGAAACAGATCGCCGCCCGATGATCCTAAACCCAAGACCGACGTCCACCATCCCGCCTACATACGAGGCAAGGAAGACAAGACTAACGAGAGCCGACATGGACGTGATTGAAGACGACTATGTCTGTATTCTTGGTGTGATTCACGGGTTTCTTCGCAGAATACCGTTGATCATGAGATGGCCGGCAGACCGAGGTCAACGCACGCTACCAGAGCAAACTGGGCCCCAAAGTATGAGATGGGCAACGCCGATTCGCAGATGGCGCAGGTACGTTTATCTGATCCCATACTTTCCTCTCTCTCTCCATTTCCCCGAGATCACAAAGCATTTTTTTGGGAAGTTTTCTGTGCAGCAGTGACAAGCACCGGCCGTCGTCGGGTACTGTTCCACGCATAGAGTTTGTGGCCCGGGATACTCGATGATGTGCGTATCTTCCACTCTTTTCTTCCTCACGTCCGCTCCGCACTTGCTTTATCTCTCCTTTGTCTTGTTTTGGATAATGATTCTGTCTGTGCCACGGAGAATCGAATGCACCATCCATCGTAATTCGGAACCGTAGCTATATCGCGTGTTAGATCCCGATGCTAAAATTTTCCCTTGATTATTGTCGCGAGCTCGTGCTCTCCTCGGGGTTTTAACGGCCAATGTGGGTTCTTAACACCTGCCCTGTTCACACTTCACTTCTTATCGTGACTCCTGCATTTCTACGAGCTTCATCGGACCTAATTTCTTCCGCTTCTTCTTCTGCGTGTCACTGGGCCTCGGTGCGCCAAACCCTTTATGTTATCCCTTTTCACTTGATTCCCCTTGCGAGGTTCATCTTCATGTCCACGCGGCTCCTCCCTCTTGTACTTTGGCCTCGAGACTGCTCGTGGTGGCGACGAGCGCGATCTGGTGCGGTTGCGGTGATGATGTATGCACATCTTATGCTCACTTGGGCGGTTCATGTGATGGTCGCGCTCGGGCCGTGGTGGCTGGTGAGGGAGGGGAGAAACAGGAGTGTGAGGCGGCGTCGGTGCTGTCTCCTGTGGAGGGACATACCTTCACCTAGCATGCCTTCGCTGCATCCAGCTCTGGATGCCGCTCTTTTTTATGGTCCCCTCTTGCTCTTGCTCCTGCTCTTGGTCGTGCGGTTCACCCGTGGTGCTGGAGTGCGTTCGCATTAGTGTCTGAGAAGTCCTCTCACCTGCAGAGTCTCGTACCTGCTCGCTCCTGGTTTTTTTTCTCCCTCCTTCGCTTGCATTTCATTTCCTTTTATGATCTTCATATTCACTTTCCTGCTTTTCACCTCCCCGCTTTATCTCATATTGGTCCTTCACTCTCTTGATTTGGCCAATTGCGTGGGCGGGCATGAGATGTCCTCTCACCCTGGGTGTCAGATAGGCTGGTGCAGGGAATTACCCTGGAAGCGTTGGCATCAGCAAAACCTGGGTCTGCTACGTAGTTGGTGTAGTCTCTATAGTGGCCGTAGTTCAGGGTACCACCTGCGTAGTTCTGTGTAGTCCAGGCCAGTTTACGTAGTCTCTGTAGTTGGCCTGTAGTTCTTCTGTAGAACTCTGTAGTTTACTAGCAGTCCATCAGAAAAATTTGTTGCTGTTGCACTCTTTGCTTCTATTGACTTTAGTTACAATTTTTAATGAACTGACCAGGGATAACATAATTTTACTGACTACTTTTATTTACGCATTAAATTAAATTAATTGAATTGCTTCTGGCGGGAATCGAACTCATGACCTCGCGCGAACAGAGAAAATACTTAAGTGAACAAAATAACCATTCTCTCAAAGTAACCATATATACATGTAGAAACTCAAGCGTGATATGGGGTCCACACTGTTGCCCAGGCTTCAACACTCTTCAACTGCTACCTCACCTCGAAGATTCACATCCTTCTTGCGTATCATGAAGAAAATGTTATTAAGAGGGAAATAGACCATGAATTGGGTGAATACAACTGAAAATGGACATTTGTGGTCATTGGTCTAAAAATAGATGTCAAAACCAAAGTTGTAGAGCTCAACGAGAGCTACAAGACTTGTCTAAGGTCAATTTGCAAGAATTGGCTTTGTTAAGCCGCAAATCGCAAAATACTTTCCCGGAGCCGGCGGTTTGGAAAATTTGCACCCTTGGAATTTGGTCTAAATGTGCATGGACAACATCTAAGAGGTGAAATATCATCCTACAGATACATTGAGCATTGTTTTAAAGTTCTCTTGCCCGCTGGAGAACTGATGCACTGCGTCAACTTTTGTCGCGTCCAGTCACAAAAGCATGTATGCGTTACTTTCCCACGCAGAGTAAACGAGACGCGTTGTTTGTGTGTGATAGAAACTGTGTCCTAGGTAGCGGCCCAAACTATGTAGAACCAGAATTTCCACAGGCTCACTACATAGATTGACCATACTACAGAAGACTACATAGTACCCCACCAACTACAGGAACTACATAGAGGCCCGGCTACTACAGAGCAACTACACAGCACTACGTAAAAGTGCCGGAACTACAGCAACTACAGCTGAACTACAGCCACTACGGCCAAAATCAGGGTTTGCTGATGTTGTCGACTGGCACGCTGTGCTGCCTTGTCATTTAGTGGTTTCGCAGGGGATTTTTATATATCTCATGCATGCTCCTCTTTTATTATATATCCGCTTCTTCTGTTTTATATTCCATTATCGTCCTTTCCTCCCTCCTTTCCACTGTACTCCCACAACGTCCTCCTTCAATTCTATCTGCCCCACAGAGTCAAAGCCAGCGCTGACTCTCGTTTTGTTATAGCTGAGCAGATGCCGTCGCTCCCCACGCTGCGCGCCCACTCCCGCAGTGAAGATACTCGACGAGAGCGCAGCCTTGTATCCGCAGTATTGCCGCGCGCCGCGTGATTCATACGAGGATCAGTCCATAATTGGGCCCATACGACGAGCACGAGCGTCACGCGCATACCCGCGACTGGCCCGCCTGCTGCAACTACGAGGTGTGAGCTCGAGCGCGGCGATCGGCGCGATAGGGAGGTGGAAGTGGTAAAGAATAAGAATATTCATGGCCGCACGCGATGCGCCAGGTGGTGCGTCCGAGGATCTGCACTGTGCGACGACCGAGGGGAGGATGAGGGGCGAGGGTGCCGAGCGTGAGCATCCCCACAACTGGCCCGCCCGCTGCGGCTACGAGGTGGGAGTTCCAGTGCGATGGTGAGGTGTATTCGCGCCTGGCTCTCGAGTTCTGACTCTGCTCGCATTCGGCTTCCTATGACCATATTTACGAAGATGGCGAGTAGGAGGAAGATCCAGAACAAGGCGGGTACGCTCGGGTACGGATGGGAGGAGCTGGTGAGAAGGAGGCAAAGGCAAGCAATGGCGGCGTGAGGGTGGGGAGGCCGGGGGCGACGCTTGGAAAGGTATTTCTTTTCTTTCATTCCAGGGGTTTTTTAAAAAAAAAATAGCGCTGGGGGGAGAGGCATCGCAGGGGAGGTAAGGACGGAGGGGATGCTGCTCCTGCACATGTCCTGGCGGTGTCGCTCGCCGTCATGTCTAAGTGGTGTCATCGAGCTCGAGCCGCACCATTACGGGGGTCATTTTTTGAAGTGGTTGCTGATTGCTCACCTTGACAGCTCCGCCGTGTTTGCTATCCCTTGACCGCGCTGGCGGATAAAGTGAAACTCCGGCTTCCATCCGACCTAACTTAGGTGGTTCCCTGGGATCCGCCGTAGGTAAGTATAGAAGACATTCATCAGGAAAAAGTGGAACCATAATGGAGCAATACATAGGCTATGTAGCACCTGTAGCCCCGTTGCTAAGTACCCCTTTATGTAGCTTCTGTAGCCAACCGGCCAAGTTCTGTAGCCATCTGTAGCCATCTGTAGTCAAGCGGCCAACACTGTAGCACTCTGTAGTTAACCGGCAGGCTACCCTTCCCGTCTTTTTGAAATGAAATGAAAAAAATATCTATTTTTTTTGGGAGATCCTTCTGATCAACCCTATCACTCTACTTCACTTCGCTCTCCCGTTCCGGTCATCACAAATCTGATGTAATTAAATCTACCACCTGTGGAAATGCGCATCCGCGACGGGAATCGAACTCATGACCTCACGAGAACAAATAAATTTTTATTGGAACAACAAAATACTACTAGACTAAACTACCAATTAAGAAGGTCTGCTGAAATGCGAACATGACTACAGCCTTTATCCACTTTTAAATCATTTCGCACTGTGTGGACAGTTATCGAAGGCAAGGTCATTGCTGAATGGCAGATAATATGTGCAGGTCAATTGTAGGTTCTAATAGATAATCTCCGCACCTCTGGAGGCACTGGCAGTGCAAGTCACCAAGAACACTTTTTCCCCCTGACTTGATGTTTTTCTCAGTTTGGAGTGTCTACTGGGCTTGGTTACTTGGCCTCATCATCCCTGATTTTTTTTTCTCGGGAGAGGCAGGTTGGGTGTGTATTGAGTGGGTAAGCTACATGGTACTATGTTGGCCACAGAGCCAATGGATGCGACATTGTATCAGTACCGGCTAGGTGATGCGACATCGGCAATGCACCGGCTACAGATGGCTACATATGACTACAGATACCCTCCCCTGACTACAGAGCCTACAATTTGCTACATAAATCTTGCCTTGGCTACAGAGGATTTACTTTTTCCTGATGTTGGCGCCCTGCGGAATCTACTGGCTGGCACATTTAAGAATGAATATTGAGCGCCGACCATGCTCATCCGTAGCTTATCGTTTAGTGAGTGCCTGTGAACACCGGATGGGTAAGTTGAAAGACAACATGCATTGTGTCCACTGGAATCCACACCCATTAGCGACGCAAATCACGCAGCAAAATCAACATGCGGCCATGCGGCCTTCCGCAACACATCTTTCCAATGATAGTTTGACAGGATGCATGCAACTACCTGAGTGAAGGCAATTTGGCGCCCCAACAAACAGGAGTTGCACACTGCTTGGTCACAGATCGGTTTGGAGGTACGGGACTCGAAAATGGCCACAAGCTATATCTTTTGAGCTTGGGTTTGTCCTGCGTGCAGAGAGAACCTTACGGGAGGATTGATTTAGGACGCAAATGACTCGGAGGCTGCAATTCAAGCACAGCATAGCGAACAAATACCAAAGGAGTAATTGGTTGGCGCTAGTTTGGCACTTAAGAAAAAAGTCTCAGCTGTGCACTGGTTTGACTTGTTCATTGTTCAAGTCACACTCCGGGTGGCACTGGTGATACCATGCCTAAACTTACCGCGAATGATCACAGGCCAGTCTTCTATTCGGATTTTCTCTCTGCCATGCCGGCTGTAAATAGAAAGCTTTTTTAAATAAAACAGCAGAGTGAAGGAAGTTTTGAAAGGTACCCATTGTCGAGCATTGCCACCGGTTTAGCAATTTGACCACCAAGGGGTGTTTTTTTTTTGTTTGGATCGTACATGAAATCTAAACATGGGATTCCGACGAGGGAGGAGGAAGGAACTTAGGAAGATACATTTTGATCCCACGGGTATGACATGTGTGCCTGGATGGAAGTTCTGTGTCAGCCGTAGACATGAAGAATGAGGCTTTCCTGTTGATATCTGTGGATTAAAATATACAGATCCAGATCTTCTGAAGGCTGTGGTCCTGCGGAGCATAGATAACATCTCTCGAGCCTCCCGATGATTTACCACCAAGATGCCCCGCCAACCCACTGTCGCTGAGATTCGGTTGAACAGCATTACAACCTGCTTGACTAGGGCTGCAAACACCTATGAAATTCTTGCTGATAGCTTCAAGACCCCCTTTTCTGATGTTATTTGTAACACCGCTCAGTCTCTCTTGAAATGTATTCAGGTATTGTTGTTCAATAAATTTGTGATCTCTGTGGAACTGAGTGTGGTCCTAGAACTTGAAACAAAACCAGGATGACTGTAGCTTCTTGATGGAGCAAGCCCATGAATTGCTCAATGCAGTTATTATTGTCCAAGTCAAGTCGGATACAGGCGCAGAATTGCCGCCAAGTGTGTTGAATCAAATCGGGATATTGACAGAGTATCTTGCTTGCCATGAACTTCTGAGTTGATAATTACAACAGTACTTCAGGACCCTCCATAAGATCCATACCTTTGTTGAGGCCCAACAAAAGGGTAGCAAAGTCAAGAGCTTTTTCCGCCATGGTGAGATGAGTGGTCTGCTGAAGGAATGCAAGGCGGGATTGCAACAAGGGCTTGATTCTTTCCAGGTGAGTCATCACCTTAGCATTGTCACAACTCATTGAAGGCTAAAATATCCACATAAAAACTGCCGATGTCATGAAGGATGCGGTAAAGATGCAGGAAGATGCAAACAAGAGACACAAAGAGGTGCTTGATTTGATAGAAAATCTCTCTGATACTGGTTCAGATGGAGCATCCACTGTAGGGAAATGTTACTCATCCTTGAAAGTTAATTAATGATTCTTTTGCATAGATAAGCAGAGTCTATTCTGGATCCCATAATAGGTCAGTCTTCTCACTGAAGTCTCAAAAATATGACACAGATACTAAATACCTTTCAGCTCCAACTCAATCTCCATGCTACCATCGGAGCCAAAGATTTTCCATGGTCGACAGTCGGAAATTTCAGAAATTCTTCAACACTTTATTGCTATTTGCAAAATAGTTGGCGGTCACGGGATTTTCAACTGTTCTGCGCCATAACTTGCGCGAGCCATAACTCCTCAACCATTGCTCGGATTCCCATGAACCCATAGTGAAATCGAATCTCCCTGTTGAGCTCTAGAGCCCCCTGGGGCCAGTTTTGTCATCGGACGGCTTCCTTGTCGACCTGGGGCAAAGGCCTGTCTTTCACGTGCGCGGGCTGCAACATCGGAATCGTGGGGTACGCGTGGAGTCTGAATGCACAATATGGGTCTCATGGATACTAATAAGGGCCCCCCATGTGTTTTGAGGCCACTATGCTTTTCCCAATGTGATATAGTAGACGCAATAGATTCACGGGATACGGAATTGCGTGTACTACACCTGTTGTTGAGACAAGTGCATAGAAATACACGGGGGCTTTCCCTGGCATATATAAGACCTCTTTAAAGCACTTAAACTACCTGAAAATCCCTGTCCTGCATTGCTGTGACCCATGCACTCGAAAACCAACCCATCAGGCTAGGAGAACAAGTAAGTGGCGAGATCACGAAACTGGCTCCGGGGGGCTCTAGAGCTCGACGAGACGATTCGATTTTACTATGGGTTCATGGGAATCCGAGCAATGGTTGAGGAGTTATGGCTCGCGCAAGTTGTGGCGCAGAACAGTTGAAAATCCCGTGACCGCCAACTATTTTGCAAATAGCAATAAGCAAGGAACACCTAGGATAGCAATTTTGGGTGCAGGTGGGATGGGGAAGACAAGTCTCACAAGAGCTATTGTCCATCACAGGGAAACCACTGGCAGATATAAGCAGCATCGCTTTTTTGTTGCTTGTGACACTGCAGCAACTCAAATAGAACTTGCTGCTCTCATTGGAGCACATCTTGGACTGAAGCCTGGAAAAGACCTGACTCGCCCAGTCATCCAACACTTCTCTACTGGCCCACAGAGTCTCTTGATTCTGGATAGTCTTGAGACAGTCTGGGAGCCAATGGAGTCTCGGGCAAATATTGAGGAATTTCTGTCGCTGCTCACAGATGTGCATCTTGCATTGGTGGTATGTTGCATGTTTTTTGCTGTTATGCTTGCAACTCATAACAGTCAGATTACAATGCGAGGAGCAGAAAGGCCAGCTAAAGTGGCCTGGACTCGACCCTTTCTGCAGCCCTTGGAGCCATTGGAACAAGATGCAGCATGGAAAACCTTTATTGATGTTGCAGATAACACACACAATCCTGAAGAGGTCGACAAGGTCCTTGCCCTGACAGGCAACATGCCACTTGCAATCAATCTTTTGGCTAATTTAGTTGACTCTGAGGGTTGCACCAGTGTGCTGTCTCGCTGGGAGGAGGAGAAAACATCGCTGATGTCGGATGGATATGACAGAAGATCCAACTTGGATTTATCCATCTCACTGTCACTGTCCAGTCCTCGACTTGATTCTTTTCCACATTCAAAAGATCTTCTCAGCCTCCTCTCAATGCTCCCAGATGGGCTTTCAGATGCTGAGCTGGTGCAAGCCAAACTTCCAATAGATAATATCCTTGGCTGCAAGGCAACATTGATTCGAACAACCTTGGCATATAGTGATGAACACAAACAACTAAAAGCATTGGTGCCCATCCGGGAATATATGTGGAAAATTAAACCACCTGGAAACCAGCTTGTTCGGCCTCTTCTCAAGCATTTCAAAGAGCTTCTTGAGCTATTTATGCAATATCATGGCACTCAATCAGGTCCTGCCACTATTGCTAGAATATCATCAAACTACTCAAACATGCAGAACATTATCTTGAATGGGGCTCAACAGGGGCATCCAGACTTGGCGAATATTATTTACTGTGCATGTGATCTCAATTACTTCAGCCAGCTCAGTGGCCGGGCCCCTGTTCCTTTCATTCACCAGATTTGCAACATCCTTCCAAGGCCTTGTGACCATCGCTTAGAGACCTATTATATTCTCAGTCTGGTCAACTCAGTTGGCTACTCTTCAATTTCTGTTCCAGAGACACTGGTTTTCGAAGCTTTGGACCACTTAAAACACTTCAATGACCCAGATCTTAAATGTATGTCCTTTGATTCCTAGTATATTGTGACTCATATGAATTAATTTAGGCAGATTGTATAATGCTTTGAGAGGCCATTATCAGCGGAACCTTGATCTCTCCACTAATATTGATCAAAGGCTAGCCAGTGTCAGTGAGGATGTGCTCGAGCAACACAGGAAGAACTTAGTTCGTCTTGTGGAGCTTACTGCACCTTCGGGGACTGTAGATGAGATTGATGATCTTTCTGATATTGAAGAGATGGAAGGGCTGGACTTGGAAGATGAAACCTCACTTGATCCAGTTGCACTCTAAGTTTTACATGGGTAGTATCAATTTGTTAGGAAATGATCTGAGCTGTATATATATTTATGTGTGCCTGGAGTTGGTCTGAGATCACATTGTTATGTTACATCTTGCTTTATTTATTGTGCACTTATTGGACCAGCTTTGTCGCTATACAGTATAGCTTGCACTTGAATTTTCTCAGTTTGTCAGGAGATGATCTAAGCAGTGTATACATTTAGTGTGCTCAGAGTTGGTCTGAAATCAGAGACATCAGGGTAAGCATGACTCTGAGTCTGCAACAGTGTGTGGGTTTTATACCCCATGGACAATACACAATGTATGGTCAGTGTCAGATGGTTGCCAGTTCAAATACATGGCCGGGAACATATAAACTCAATCTTTCATACAGCTACTTGTTAGCATTTGCAGAGCATAATATGGATATTTCTGGTTGCATACCTGTCAACATTCTCATCTGTCAGTTTCAGCAGGGTGTATGAAGATTTTATCTGAATGGTCAAGTTCAAGTTGAATAAGATTGTATGCCATTGAAGTTCAAGTTCAAATTTGAACCCCACAAAAAGTGTTCTGAGTCACATTCACAAGCTGCATGTTGGACTCACCCTGCATGTTACATGTACCCCTAGGAACTGGGCCAAGATTCAAATCCTCAACTGGGATGCAGTCATTTGATGCATCCTACTCCTGCATCGAATTTGATCTTGATGTTCTCACTAGAATTAGAATTTATCCCTGGACTTGGTCCTGGCAATTGCCATACACCACCAATCGAGGTTATTGTTTACCAAACATTCAAGACCAAGGTTATTGTTCCTGAAAATGTTTGAAGCAGGTCATCTGAACATTCTGAAAACCTTGGAAATGCAATGTTTTGCAGATGTTGCTACAACGTTTGGAGAACATCGTCCAAACATTGAATAAATATAGTGGGAAATGTTTAGATGATATGAACCGACCGAACTGTGCTGTATCTTCAAGTGATCAAGTGAACTAAGCTGTATTGTATCTGTAAGTATTCCAATGTGTTGGGATTGTCGGCCGTGACCAAAAGCAAACCGAAAGCCTTTCTTGAATCTTTGGGGACTTGTCGCCTGTGGCGAGCATTTGAATTGGTACAATTTGGATCCAATAGTGATAGATAGTGATAGGGATACTATTGAAACTGAGGGTGAATGCAAAACTTCCGGTGACAGTCGAAATTTTGAATTTCTTTGGTGGCGGTCGCCAATTTGGAACTCGAAGTCCGTGCTTGGTCCGTGCACATCAAACCAAACAGATGTTAAGCTGGACGCCCACAAAGCGTCTTTTTTCCCTTCCACTAACACCCACCGGATCCTCCATCCTCCATCGTCCTCAACTTTGTTACATGCTTCAATGCATCATGCCTCAGTGCCAGGCTCGAGCGGAGTGGATCAAGAACTATAATAGGGTTGTTCACACCTGCCCTTTTTACGCCGTTTTTGCACCCTTTTTTGCGCCCTTTTTTGCGCCCTTTTTGCTCCCTTTTTCATGTTTGGTAGATAGTGAGCTATAAAATCCAGAAAAATTCACCACAGTCCTTTTTGAACATTCAAGTTGGTATCTGACCTTTGAGGAACAATAGGAGCACCCAGGCTGCATGAAGTGGAAAAAGGGAGTCAAAAAGGGTGGAAAAGGGGTGGAAAAAGGAAGCTTCAGACGGGGGGTTTCACACCTGGCCTTTTTCACGCCCTTTTTCGTGCCCTTTTTTCTTCAATTCCCCCAGAATTGCATGTAGGACCCTGATTTTTTCGTTGTTCTACCCTTTTTGTACTTCTAATTGAAAAAGGGGAAAAAAAACCAGGCAAAAAACGAAGAAAATGGCAAAAAGGGCGAAAAAGGGCGTGAAAAAGGCTGGGTGTGAACGACCCTAATGTTGAGCAAGGGTGTCATTCCAACTGGGCATCCCCGCGACTTCATGGCGCAGCTGAGCACAGCCAAGACTTGCAGTGGGAAGAAAAGCCTCCGTGCACGCTACCTCAACAACCTCTGTATGCACTGCCTCCATATTCCAATCCTATCCACCGCCATCATGGTGGCAGCCCCTCAATGTCCGATACAAAAGACCATCCCCACAACCACATGTCCCGGAACCTCTCAAGCCATATATTCCGAGCCCACCGCCCCAAGCTGCATTCGTCTTCAAGCCCGGGCCGCATTGCAGCCTTTCCACATCCGCGCTCTCCTTCCAAATTGTTCCCTCAAAGCTCATGTTCTTCGCGAATCGTCCATGTCCCAAGCAACGCCAACAATCGCAAGCAAACCCAAGTTACAACCCTGCAATCTTCAAAGTTCGTTCTCGCACGACCCTTTTTCAAGCTTTCAAACATATTCAAGTCTCAAGATTGAAGACTTCCTCAAATTCTATTCTCCTCGTACCCTCGAAGCCCCCTTCTTCCATTCCTTGAACTTTATTCGAGCTCCCAATTCTCGCAACTGTTACTCAACATCCACCGCCAAGCTTATGACTCCCTTCCTCGATCTCTCGACTACCAATTAATCTGTGCAGTACCCACGACATCTTTTCCCCCTGATCTGAAAGCGCTTCATCTCTGTACACGATGTCCTAGTAGATTTATAATGTCAATTGTTCCATTTAACACATGGATGCCGCATTGTCGCTGAAATCAGAATTTATCCCTGGACTTGGTTGCGGCGAAGTCAGGACCGATGCTTGTCTATTGCCATAGTCGTGCTTTTCGTAGGTGCGACTCTTGTGTTTCGAAGTGTACATCCAATTCTCAAGGTCATTTTATTACAGCCGTTTGCGGAACTTAAGGCACGCACATTTTTTTTCTGTTTCGGGACATTTTGCTCAGGACAGCTGTCCTGGGTACTAGGGCTTCGACCTGTCCGTCCCGTCAGACGGCCGTCTTTTGCAACAGACGGGGCTCACCCATCTGTCAGGGCCCAAGACAAGAGGTCCTGATGGACGGGTGCCGTCCGTCATACCCATTGCGGCCGTCGACGGGTGATTTTAATTGTAATTTTAATCTTTGGTGCCTTTGGCCTCTCTAGTAAGGCCAGAAAATGTATGTGGAGGCTAAACATGTATGGTGAGCCAGGAAATGTTTCTTAGACACCTCCGTGCCACTCACAAGCGTACTTTGACAAACATTCAAGATATCGTTCAGCCTTTACATAAGCTTGCGCAGCAGAACTCGTATCCATTGGAAAAACTCTCCCGAGGGATGCAACTGCATGCGTCTGAGCATTGGCATCCTATCTCATAAAATGGAGCCTAGACTTACTGGTGGTGCATGGAATTTCTCGCGCGAGCAGATGCCATTTATGGAAGTTGTGCGGGCATACAACCAACGTCTCCAAATGGCTCAGGAATGCTGGTGAGGGTACTGTACTATTTTGACCAAATGTTCAGGTGACGGGTGACAGAGGGTCGTGAACTGAACATTTTTGGCCTAGGTGACGGTGACATTCCGATTTTGAGGCCCAAATTGGCCGAAAACCGTCAAAATTTCCGGTCCGGCAGTCGCCGGACTACCATATATGGCAACTTTCCCATGATTGCCGAGGAATGAACATCCAAGAAAATGAACACCTTAGGTGACAGGTGACACCCCGTGAACATTTGGTCGAAATAGTACAGTACAGTGATCCTCCAGTTCACTTTTAGAACTGCGCCGCAGGTCTCCAGGGCACAGTAGCGTGCAGGAATAGTGAATTTCAGTGTTAATCCGGTGGGACCCGTCAACCCGTCGACGAGGATACTGTATTATTTCATTCTTTGTGGACAGGCGCGCTTCGGGTCTGTAGGGCCATTCTGTGCGGCGTAGAATAGATCCTCGCCAGAGGCGGAGCTCTTGGTCCATGGGACGCCGAGGACGGTCATAGACAGCCCTTGCGGATCCGTTTCCTCGCGGACATTGCTCAGCTTTACGTGCACGGAAGGGTCGAAGCTCTGTAGAGTTTTCACCGTGAGCTCCCTGATGCGCTGTGATGTTGACTGCGCCTCTGCTAGGTGCTGGTAGGTGGTGGTGGTAAGGGCAAGTAGAGAGCGTTCGTCCTTGGGGGAGATAATGGTGTTGCTGCGCGAGACTATGATAGCAGTAAAATGTGTGCGGTTTATTTAGAGGATTTTGATACGCCCCAGAGAATATCTGGTCGTACAGTTCGCTATTCTATAGTACGGAGGAGAATCCGCCCAAAAGTCTAGCCTTCCCTGAATTTTGTAACACGACCCGTTCTACAATCCTGTCGAGGAGCGGACAACTGTTCAGATGCGATGCGGTTTTCCGTTGTTATAAACGCTATGGGGCCATTCTCGGTTCTTTTGTATACAGCTACCCTTGGTCCTCCGACCTCTTCTAGGGTGCTTCGTGTGCTGGGAGGCCCTAAACTTGTTTTCAACGACTCCGCTCCTGTCTGCCGTTCCGTTCTTTCCAAGTCCGTTCCCTACTAAATCCTCTACAAATCGTCTTCTTCTTTCCGTTCGCGAGCTCCAGTGAGCGGGGTCGGCTTCTTGAGAGCTGCGATGAAGGTCGATACCTGTTCCATTCGATATGAGCGGTCAGGGAGGTGTACAACTCGAGCGGTGACTGGCGTGGTGCTTGAGACGCTGTTATGTCGAGTGGTCCGTACAGCAGCGGACAATCTGAGGGTGGCGGTTCGATGTTCTGCCAGGCGCAGCCCTGGAGACCTTGGTTTTCGTAGTCAGCGTACCCTGGGGAGCGGTACTTGCGTATCACTTAAGATGTGCTGGTAGTTTTAGATGGGAAAATTAGATGTCTTTATTCGTTGCAGCGTCTCGTATTTATAGGAAACCGACTGTCTAGCACCACCTTCTACACGTTCCTCTTTCCTTCTCCGACTCATCGCATCTCGTTCCCTGAATCGGGGTCGCCACACGCTCCTTTGACTGGTTCCGTCCGTCTTTGTGACTCGAACAAAGTTCCCGCTCTGTTCCTGTGCTGCGCGTGGGATATCCGCTCGATGTGTGAACACATGGTGCTTCAGTTTTCCGCTCTCAATCCTGCATTCCTGGAGGCTGTGCGTGAGTTTTCCGTTCGCCGAACGCGTGCTCCTTCAGTTGGGAACGATTTCCGCTCCCAGATCTCCATTCCAGGAAGCTGTGCATGAGTTTTCCGTTCCTCGAACGCGTGCTCCTTCAGTCGGGAACGGTTTCCGCTCTTGGTTGTATATTCCAAAAACCTGTGCGTGAGTTTTCCGCTCTTAGATCTTGTCTAGGTTGGCCTGTTCCTTCTTGACCGAATTCTCCTCCTCGTTTTTATTGATACCCTCCCCGACTTGATTGACCTATAGCTTCTTGAAGGCTGCTCCGCGGGCTCCATAACCATACCCTACCCGACTTGTATCGCTTTCGGCACCTGGCTCGGCTTCGCCGGCGAGGCGGAGCGAGGCGAAGTGGAGTGAGTCGAAGCGGAGGGGAGGCGAGGTGGAGGGGAAGCACGAGGCACTTGTCGGGCGCGCCAAGTACTAAGTCGGGGTGCAAAGTCAGGCACGAGTCGGCGGCATGGTAGCAAGTCTAGTCGGGGGGCAAAGTCGGCAAGGGCAGGGACGCGAGTTCGCTCTCAGTTCTATGTTTGGAATTGTGTCTTGTAGATAGAGGCTTGTGCTTTGTCGCTTTCGGTGATCCGCCCGTTCTAAAGCGGTGCCGTGAATATCTGTTCGTGAACGCGTGCCGCTCCGGTCTCTGTTCTTAATTTGTGCATTTGCAGAAGACAGGGCACGCGAGTCCGCTCTCAGTCTATATTTTGTGGTGCTTCAGTTGTGCCGCTCCCAATCATGTCGTACATGGGATTTCCGTTCGTCGGAGCGTGTCGCTTTGGCCTCCGTTTTTAATTGTGATAATTGTGGGTTGCAGAAGCGCGTGCGTGGGTTTAGTCTGGGGGTTGTGTTTGTGTGAGGAATTCTGTGTGAGTGTGGAATCGGTTTTCCGTTCTGTGTGTTATGTTGTGGTAAACGTGCGGGATCGGAATTGTGTCTTGTAGATAGAGGCTCGTGCTTTGTCGCTTTTGGTGATCCGCCCGTTTCCGCTTCGTACGTGCCGTTCCAGAGCGATCACAAAGTGATGGCTCACAGCGCGCAGCTGAGTAGAAGCTCGTAGTGAGGCAGGAGCCAGTGGCTGCATCGAGAGGGATATCGGGATTGAGCTGGGATAGGATTGCGGCAATGATTTCCTCTGTATACGGCAGCTGTTTCTTTCTCGAGCTAGACGGAGGTTGTAGCGCGATGGCACCACGGATAAGGGCGTCGAGTTCAGCCTTATTTGGAGCCCAAGAGATGCCGTGCAGGATGTGCCATGCGCGCACGCCAGCAACGTAGTTTTCAACGGTTCCGGCTGCGGAGGCTGCAAAGGTGGCGATGAGGTCAGAGGAAGCAGGTGCGCGTTGGGATTCAGGAATGATTCTTGCGTCGCAGAAGTAGTGGAAGAAAAGGAGCCCGGAGCCATAGGTCTCCAGCGTTCCATCAGCCCAGGCATGCGAGAGCACATTAGTTGTGCGGATGAGGTCGGATTCTGGGATAGCGGATAAGGCGTGGCGGTCTGATCTGGATACGACGGGCCGCCATTTGTAAAGGCGCTCGCCTACGAAGCACAGAGGACGGAGAGGGGACGGCTGCAAAGGTAGACGGCTGGGATATGGTCTTGGACGGCCCGAGCTGCGCTTGAGCTTCGGCTCAATAATAGTTGACAAACTCTGCAATCCACGAGTCGTCGTTTGCGCGGTAAGAACGGCGGTCCTCGGGGTGATGGATTTTGGGAAGTGCGGGAGCTGACAGAGTACTCGTTGGGGCGTCGAAATCGACGAGGAATGGAGAGAGCTCGGAGGGGATGGGTATTGGCGGTAGGAGCAGAGAGGAAGAGCCGTATTCGCCGCGCGATGGCCCGTCGGCAGGGTTGGCACCTGTCAGTACGTAACGGGTATGGATTGCGACGTTTGCGTCCTCGGACACAGAATGGATGCGGCGAAAGACGGCGTTGATTTCGTCGTTAGGACTGCGGCCATTCCACCAGCCTTCAACGACACCTGTGTTGTCGCCGTAGACAAGGATGTGAGGGGGCTTGGTTTCGCGAACGGAAATGAGGGTGCAGACAAGAAATTCGAAGCCGACGGCCTCGGCCCAGCCGATGTGCCTGAGCTTCGACTGCCACCCTGGAACGAGGCGCCATGCACACCATCGCGGACCAATGACAATCGCGATTCCAACACCCGAGCTGGCATCGGAATACGCGCTGACATCGAAGACCTACAGGATGTGAGCATTTGGACGGGTTAAAGCAGACAGTGTGGAATGACCTCGCAGGGGGCTGGAATGGGTCTGGAAAGGGCAGGCTCGGATAATTTATCAAACCACCAGTCAAGGTCAAATGCGACGGATCTGGGTGGGGTACGCAGCATGAAAGGACTGTCATGAAAGTACCCCAGCATGGTTTCCAGTCCGGTGAGGTACGCACATCCTCGCGGAACAATAAGGCATGAATGGATGAGTTTACCGTGGATACTTCCGACTTCGGAAAGGACATGTGTGCGACTCGAGCGCCATGCTGTGATGGCATCGCGGTATTTAGCCATCTTTTTTGGCGTAAGGGAAATGCGGCGTGCGTCAAGATCCCAGATGATCCCCGTGAATGGGGCAGCCGATGAAAACTGGATATCTTTCGATGCATTCCACGGCATGCCAAGCGGCTTGGAAAGGCGGTCGATGTCATCGAAGTTATAGCAGAATTGAGACTCCACCTCGCTTCGCGGGCTGCTTTGAGATAGGTTGAGAAGAGGGAATGTGTAATCTTCGTCATATTCCTCAATCCACCCATCTGGGAGCTCTGCACCGCCCCACCATAGCCAACCACCAGTTTGGTGATAGCCTCCCATGGGCAGCGCGGCGAGACGTCTGGAGAGGGCCGCTCGCCGTGAGTTATATTCAGCGAGGTAGATTCGGAGAATGCGAATAAAAGCTGAGTCATCAACCCATTTGCTAGTCGGGCCAATGCCCCCAGCTCGAAGAATATCAGCGAAAGCATCTCCAACAAGTCCGTAAGCTCCTGCACCAGATGATTCTCCGAAGCAGATGCTGGTATCCGCGGCGTAGACATCTTCTGCACCAGATAAGTCCATCCGACGTGCCAGATCAAATAGATTGGCAGGTAGGCGAAGAACTGTTCCTGGCCATTGGGATGGATGGGTGGGGATGTTTCTATATGCCTCGGAAATGTCTCGGACGCCGATTTGCGAGCCCGGGGGAAGCATAGATATTTTGAGACACATGGCATTGAAAGTACCCCAGGTGCAGGGGAAGTCGTCGGAATTGATGTGGAAATTAATGGAGGTGTGGTTACCGCAGGGGGATCGAGGGAAGGAGTAGTTTTGGACAAGTCGCATTCTTTCGAAGTCATGCGGCTTTGGAACCATGGAGAGAGGAGAAGACTGGAAAGGACCGATGTGGGATTCGAGTTGGACTCGGGAGAATGGCCCAATATAGCGCCGAGCGGAAAATTCGGAGCAGATGACGTCTTGGAATGGTTTGAGATGTTCAACCAGCGAGCTGCTATTAGGCGGCGTGATAGTGGAATGGATGATAGGGATAGAAATATTAAAGCCATGGCAGAGACCATTGGGTATGGATGGGTATCAATTAATAAGATTAGAACTTCGAAGCGCATTTTTCCACTCGTCGGCAACAAGCGGGGTAAGCGGCTTAGAAGTTCGCTCGGAAAGGGCAGCTCGCAGCTCTGTGATCGGGCGCGCCACAACCAGAGCATTCGTGGAAGTGCTTGGGGCCGGGGCGGCCTCTGCAGCCACTGGCACGCTGAAAATCGAGGCAGATGTTGACTCCGTTGGGATTGGTAAGCTTCCCACGGTTGTCCCTGAAGCACCTCGCCGCAGAGCCGTTCCATAACGTCGTCGATCTGCATTTCGAGACGAGCGCGTGGGTCCCAAGGCAGATGGCACAGACAGTGGGCCCCCCTGCTGCACCATTCTGAAAAACACCGCGGTCATCGTTTTCTTCTAACTTTGGGCGCGACTGGTTTGGATTGGCATCGGCGTATGGATGGAAACGAGCGCTGTTGTCTGTTACGGGGGCCTGGAGACGGCTGTTGGCTGCAGAAGATTGGTTCGGACGCTGCCTTTGGTCTCGGGACGGAGATGAGAGGCTTCTAGAGGTGGAAAACAGCATGGATGGTAGAAACGGCAATGGGAGTAGTAGAGGTAGATATTTTCGGATCGTGGGATGGATTACAGATAGATGAGGGGTTTCGGGTGGAAGGAAAGGAAAAAATAGATTGTGATTCGTTAGCAGCGTGAACAAAAGAAAGCGGGATAAACTCACAAAGCCTGAGTGGTCTCAGAGATTAATTTGGCTCGCCTTTTCCCAAAATACTCGTCCGAAATCTTAGCCATGATTTTCTCCTCGATAATGGCAATGTTAAAAGACTGCGACGTCCCAAGTGTTCGGAACCATTCGGCATGGAGACGGTCAGCGTAGATCTTTATGATGTTCTCGCCGTCGGTCTCGAGATTGTGTAAATCATGCTGATCCAGAATATAGAAAAACTGGGTTAGGGCCTCGACATGAGCCCGTGGCCAGTCGGCGCGGACAATCTCTTTGATATAGCGGATGTTGACAAGGGAGAATTGATGCCAGGTCAAGTGCTCATCACGCACCATGTTCTTGTGAGCGCTGGATGAAGGACCAGACTGCACAGTGAGCTGGTTGTCATCGTCGCGCGATAGTTTCAGCGCCGATATGTCATCGTTGGAGGAGAGCTGAGCCTCAGCTGTTTCCTTTAACCCTGAGGGGTGAAGGGCCACAGCAGGCAGTATTCCCTTCGCTCGAGCTTTCTCTGGGCGAAAGCGGAGATGGGAGATTCGACGAAAGATGGAGGCGCACTAGTAGCATCAAAGTCTCCTAATTTAGGTTTCTTCTTTTCCGCTTCGAGCCTCTCCTCCTCGGCAATTTTGGCGGCATCAGCGGCGGCCTGGTCGGCTTCATCCTGCAGGTGAGCGTCTTCCGCCTCTTGGGTGCGCTTGTCAGCCTCGGCCTGGGCCGCCCATTGGACTTTGAGCCGATCGATGTCCTGCTGCCAAGAGTTGGTTAACTGTGTGATGGCAGCGGCCTCGTCGGGGTCCACGGCCAGGCGGATGGCTTGGAAGGCCGCAGAACTGAAGTCGGGGCAGGTGGTGAGACTAGGGTCAGATAGGAGTCGCGCTGGAGTGCTCCTGTTGGTATTAGACGACGTTGAACCTGTCTGGTTGGACATCTGAGTGTGTTGAGAGTAGTGATAAAAAGCAGAAAAGAGTGGTATAGCACGGAGGCGGGCGAGTCATCGTCGTAGTAAGATGGAAAGGAGATTCGATCTACTCGACAACGCTCAGCCACAAACCCTGTTCTGCTGATCACTCATTCTTTGATCACAGCAGAACACCAAAATTCGTCAGTCACGTGATTTTCGACTTCCACCAGAAAATCCCATAAATCGAGAAAAAATTATTGCCGGGGTCAAAAATTTTCGGTGTGACGCATGACCGACGAATTGAATGAAATAATACAGTATACAAGAAGCGGCGCACTCGGCCGATTTAGAACAGTGGCACTTCAAATGAAAGGCGGCTCAGAGCCGCCTTTTAAGTGTGGGAGAGCCATGCTTGAGGCAAAGGCGGCACTTGCTATTCGGGGACTTGCACATCGGACTGATGTGGCCGGTGATGGTGAAAGCGGCTGTGCACCCTCTTTTTTCTTCCCCCCACATCGCGCCCCGCACAACTTTCACCTCCACCTGACATTGGAGTGCGACAATGCCGACGCAGTGCTTGTTGGAATGACTCGCACATCTATGAGTCATATTGGTGGAACCTAGTAGAAGTATATAGAACAATCTGCCAGTAGATGACTTGTACGGAGTCATACTGACTCATACTGACTCATTAGATTTTTATTATATAAACCCCTGTAACTGTAGAGACAAACTAAGTAACTTAACCCGAACCTTGATCTACCTGATCAAACCCTGCGCGCTATATCTGAACCTAAGATCCTGTAGATAACTACGTTCACCCCGTATCATGTAAGCTTCCAAGACCCTGACCTCGGCCCCTTCTAGTCTAATAGGTTATTGGCCCCGAACACGACTATCCACAAGTAAATCCCCTTTACTTTTCCGACTCCAACCCGAACAACTCCGTGTAACTCCTTGACATGTCCGACCACGTTTCAACCCGCATCGAACTCCTCAACGAGGACGACGCCAGCTGGATGCCATGGAAGCGACGCATTACCGCTATTCTCCGCGACAACGAGCTTGAGGGCTATGTCGATGGTAGCGATCACTATCCTGCGCCTGCTGACCCGGCGAAACCTACAAGGACGAAGCTAAAGCTATTGCTAATGGAAGAAAGGCGACGGAAAGGCTCGATCGAAGATTGAACTTGCTTGGGAAATTCGCAGATGATACATCTTGCTGGAGCTCAAACGGCCGCGCAAATGTGGAAACAATTGTGCACTGTAAAGGAAGCGCGAGGACAGCTGGGACTTTGTCATATCGTCGGAGACTCCATCAGACGATCGCCGCAGAAGGCAGTGACATTTCAGCTCATATCGCTGAGCTTCGCTCTATTCAAGAAAAATTAAATACCATGAATTCGTGGTGAGCGACCAGGAATTCATAACCGTTCTGATCTCCTCTCTCCCGGAATCCTGGGAAAGTTTTACTAGTTCCTATTTGGCTGCGAACAACGGCCATTTCAACGTAATCACCGACTCTCTCTCGACCACATCGGTCCTAATTCTATTGCACTGTAACCTCGCATGACTTGGTTGCGATCATCCTGGATGAATATAGGCGACGGAAGGAGAAGGCGGAGGAATCTAGTACAGGATCAGCGGCGATGTTCGGAAAGAATTCGAACAGATACTCCTTCAAGACCCGAACGACGTCAACGACGGATGTTGCAACTGCGGTGCAAAAGGCACATGGCACGGGATTGTTGGAGTAAGGGCGGCGCCAAGGAAGGCCAGCGCCCAAAGGGCTATTTTAATGGGAAGAAAGGGCGATGGAATGGGAAGAAGAACTCAGCAAACGTTGGAGAACCAAAAGCTTCCACCACCCCTACCAACCATGACACCGGTTTCATGGCGGCAAGCGCCGAACTTCCCCGTTTCGATTCGCGTTTATCCAAAGACGCGTGGCTAGCAGATTCTGGTTGTAGTGTCCATATCGCTAATAATCGAGATTGGTTTACCGATTACGAACCTCTCGAAGGCGAAACTATTAACGGGCTCGGTGAACAAGCTGTTCAAGCCCATGGACGCGGCACTGTGATCCTCAAAAGTCAGATTGATGGCCAAGAGGAAACCATTCGGTTATTCAACACATTGTACGCACCTGCAATCCGGAATAATCTCTTGTCGGTTACTCGTATTGACGACGCCGGAGGAGATGCCACATTCAAGAACGGAACAGCCCAATTAGAAATAAAGACGGGAGATTGGTTTTGAGAGGCAAGAAGAAGTACCGCTTGTATTGGCTCGAAGCGCGAGCATGCATTAATAAAAGCGGGAACCAAGCTAATGTTGGGAAGGCAGAGGAAAATAGTTGGGAGACATGGCACCGTCGGTACGGTCACGTTTCTGACTCTTCATTAAAATTCCTCATTGATAATAAGTCTGTAACCGGACTCACTGTCGATCCCACTAGCAAGCCCGAAACCAAGTGCGAATCGTGTATCAAAGCCAAGATACATCGCACACCGTTCCCGAAGAAAGCCCTACACCGCGCAAATGAGGCGGGTGAAGGCACCCACAGTGACCTATGGGGTCCTGCTCGCACACGGTCAACCGAAGGAAATTATTACTATATATCCTTTACCGATGATGCGACTCGCCGAATAACCATTCTATTTTTGAAATCCAAGGACCAGGCAAAACGAAGGTCATGGATCATATAGCTTGGTTAGAACGGCAACACGGGTTGAAACCCAGGTGGATACGGGTGGATGAAGGAAGCGAGTACCTAAATGCGCAGCTAAAGTCAGCACTTGCGGCAAAAGGTATTGAACTTCAAACAACGGCACCATATTCGCAATCGCAGAACGGTGTTTCTGAGAGAATGAACAGGACACTCGTTGAGCTTGCACGGGCTATGATAACAGCAAAGGACCTTCCCAAAAGCCTTTGGGAATTCGCTGTCACCCATGCAGCGTATATACGCAACCGCTCAACAACGAAGGCTTTGCCTGGGGGAGTCACCCCGCACCAGGCATTTACCAAGGAAAAGCCGGATGTGTCTCATTTTCAAGAATTCGGAGCACCTGTTTGGATTTTTCGCGAGGACGTGAAACAATTATCGAAAATGGACGATAGGGGCCTAAAGCATATATTTTGCGGCTACCTAGATGGACCAAAAGCGATACGTTATTACGACTCACGGACTAGACGCGTTAAAGTTTCCCGAAATTTTGAGTTTACTGACCCCGCGATAAAGTTTACGGAACTGGCCGATGTGCCATCCGAGGGGGAGAAAACCGGGAATGCGAACGGCACATCTGTTGGACCAACAAATCAGCCTGCGCAAACGCAATCAACCGCGAAGAACGAACCGCCAACTACGCCGAATACACCTACTGCGAAATTGCCACCACCTACCACAACACCAACGGTCACGACGGAACACGATCCTAAACCGAATCAGCTTAACCCAATCCCGTTACGCAAGCTGACACGTACCGTCACAGACCATAACTATCTGAAACTCGGAAATCCCGGGGCAAAGCGGCAAAGGGCAAATCGGCCGGACCGCACAGCCAGTTCAGATAATATAGAGGACGACGACAATGCCGATAACGATATGGCGCATTTCGCGTTCATGGCCAGCATTGGGGAGATTGATCCAGGGAAACCCGAAATTCCAAGGAGCATCAACGAGGCGAGAGCATTGCCTGAATGGCCGCGTTGGGAGGAAGCTATTAATGCGGAACTCGAGAATCTTACCTCTATGGAAACATGGATACTCGAGGACTGCCCTCCAGAACGAAAGCCAGTTGGATGCAGATGGGTGTTTGACCTGAAGACGGATCAGCAAGGGAATATTGTGCGCTACAAAGCGCGACTTGTGGCTAAAGGCTACTCACAAGTTCCCGGTGTCGATTATTTCGATACATTCTCTCCAGTTGTTCGTCTCGAATCCCTGAGATCCCTTCTAGCGATAGCTGCAGTTCAAGATCTCGAAATGAAGCAGCTAGATGTCAAGGGAGCGTACCTTAACGGAGACTTACAGGAGGAAGTGTTCATGGAACAACCTCCAGGGTTTGATGACAATTCTGGGCAGAAATGCCTGCTCAAGAAAACCCTATATGGTCTCAAGCAATCAGGACGAGAATGGAACAGGAAACTGCACGCCATACTAACCAAGGATAGTTTCCAGCGCATTGAAATTGATCACGGCGTTTACGTGCGCCAAAGCGGTAACCATTTCGTTATTATGACGGTCTGGGTCGACGACCTGCTGCTATTCAGCAACAGCCCTACAATGCTATCAGAAACAGAGTTAGCATTGAAGCAGGAAGTCGAAATCAATGACTTGGGAGAACCCAAGAAATTGATTGGTATAGAAATTTACCGCGATCGCGCAAGGAAGACCATCCAGATTTCCCAGGAACACTATATCGACGCGATCTTGAAACGATTTGATTTCGAGAATATGTCTAGTGTTTCGACGCCGATGGACCCAAACATAGTCCTGGAGAAAATCGCGCCCGGCGCAGGAATTGTTGCTATAGGAGGCCACAGTTTTGCCGAGTATATTGGAGCGCTGATTTGGCCAGCAACAATCAGCCGTCCAGATATTGCGTATGCCGTTGCTAGAGTTGGATCATATACCAGCAACCCGAGCCCGACGCATTGGACAGCGATGAAGAGGATATTCCGTTATCTGAAAGGAACGCGTCAACAACGGATCACTTTCGGAGGACTGGACCTGAAGTCTGAATCCATCTTCAACCAATACGGCGCGTATAGCGACGTGGATTTCGCGTCAAACCCGGATGACAGTAAGTCTGTATCTGGATACATTTACCTCCTCGCGGGTGGCCCAATCGCTTGGCATTCGAAGAAGCAACCTACTGTTGCGCTAAGCACCGCGGAAGCTGAATATTCAGCACTAGCCGCCGCTACTCGCCACGTCATCTGGCTTCGCTATTTGTTTGAAGCGTTACCAGTCCATTTCCCATCTGAACCAACGCTGATTTATTCTGACAATCAATCGGCAATCTCTATTGCATACGATCCGCAACATCATGCTCGATCGAAACACTTCCGCATTGAAAATCACTTCGTGCGTGAATGCATTGAGAACAAGTTAATTGAGGTTCAGTATTGTCCAACCAACGAGATGGTTGCGGACATTTTTACTAAAGGATTGCCACGGGTGAAGCACCAGCAATTTACTTTGGAAATGGGACTACTGCCAGCTTGAGGGGGAGTGTTGGAATGACTCGCACATACATGAGTCATATTGGTGGAACCTTGTAGAATAATATGGAACAATCTGCCAGTAGATGACTTGTACGGAGTCATACCGAGTCATACTGACTCATTAGATTTTTAGTATATAAACCCCTGTAACTGTAGATACAAATAAGTAAGTAACTTAACCCGAACCTTGATCTAACTGATCAAACCCCGCGCTATATATCCGAACCTAAGATCCTGTGGATAACTACGCTCACCCCGTATCGTGTAAGCTTCCAAGACCGACCTCGGCCCCTTCTAGTCTAATAAGAAGAAGCGCGAGGACTGAGACAAGCGGCAATCTACAACAACTACCGGCAAACTCCACAGACGTCACTCGGGAAAATCTTGTCACTCACTGTCACTTTCACTTTCACTTTCAATCCTTCACGTCCACCTCAACGTTTCAACCCGCTCGAAGAGTACATTTTTCTCTATCTAGTACACCGTCAATAAGTCTCATCGGCTCAATACGGTTATCAATATCGCCACTTGAAACGCTTACCGACATAATGAAGCTCTCGTATACGCACGCGTACATGTCTCATCTTTGCGACAGTCATCGTCATGTTGTTATCATGTTCAATTCCAACGCTGGCTGCATGATACCGATCTCTTCCTTCTCCCGGAGTCCCTTTCAAAGTTCTTTCTCTCACTCGACCTGCTGAGCTACTACACCCGAGACAACCAGTCTCAGACTCTCAGGTCTAATTGCAGAAATCCTTCTCTCTAGGCCTGGACTCGTCTGTTGACTTGACTGTTACAAATTTCGCTGTGTGGCACTCAAGGTCATCCACATACGTCTCTGGGTTATCGACGTCTCTAGATTGAAGACGGACTTCAAGTTTCAAAACGTACTTGCCTTTCGAAACGCAACCGACTCCGCTTCCGCATCCCACACAATCCAATCCTTGTACATATATCCATCCATCCAATCCAATACCTGACATCGCCTTGCCAACCTCGGACGCACTCCCTTTCCCATCTGCGTTACCCAGACCCAGTGTCGTAAACACTTCTGCTTCTTTCCTTTCACAGCTCTCCTGCCCCCCAAAACCAACCACAACCAACTCGGACGAAAATCTAGCTGTACGACGTCGACATGATACATCTTCCCACGCCTCACAGTGCCCGTCATTCCATGTCTCTGCCTACCCCTATCAATCCAGCCTGGACCAGTAGCTGTTGAATATTGCCCAAAATTCAGCCATAAAATTTTAAACCCCCCAAAAATCTCCCGAAAAATAATCGACCGGTAGCTCTGAGATATGAATCCGCAGGCGAAGATATTAATTATGGTTCCTCTATAAAATAATATCATGATAAATCCAGACAATAACCCGCTGCCGCAGGCGAAGATCTTATTTATTTAAGTACGGTTCCTTTACAAAATACACGTAATATTATAATAAATCCCCGACCTACCTACCTACCACCTTCGAAATTATTTACGTACCTCCAACGTAAGTCTTTCTATCGGCCCGCATCCCGACACGGTCATCAGTTTTAAAATTAACAAATCATATCGATCATAAGTCACATTTGCACAGCATGCCAAATGGCTGGACACGAGGCTCTACAGCCCTCCCTCTTTCTCTTCCCCCATGCCGCACTTGACTCGACAAGACACCCGCGCTAGTCTACACAGTTGGTGGTCGGATAGCAACTCGCTGCTC
Source organism: Mycena leptocephala (assembly GCA_029378395.1). Taxonomy (NCBI): domain Eukaryota; kingdom Fungi; phylum Basidiomycota; class Agaricomycetes; order Agaricales; family Mycenaceae; genus Mycena; species Mycena leptocephala. The sequence goes on along the minus strand of JARJLF010000269.1, from coordinate 203,318 downwards.
CGGTATGGTCCGACGATCAACCTTCATGCAGCGGCAAAGCCACTGATGAAGTTGATGTATCACCTCCAGGTGAAGGAATTCATCAGGAAGAATAGAGGCAGCCCGCTTTCGACAGAGCTGTTGGAGATATACTGGTCTTATTTGCCGTAGGTGTTGATGTTTTATTGTGTGAGCTTGTTGACCGATGGCCCTAGGTGGGACTTCATCTCGTTGGCAACGAAGGTCAACATTCTGGGCGAGTTGGGTGACAGAACTTCTGTATCCGAGGATGATGCACAAGCCCTGGTGGATTCCCCTGTTTTCCATTACATCTGGGAAATGCTTGGGTCGCCAGACTCTGCAGCATGGTATTGGTCACGCAGGTTATTAGACAACCTGGCAAAGCACGAGTACACCATACCACCCATCTTGGAGATGAAAATCTGTGAGCAACTTGTGGCTCTCCTGAAGTGAGTGTGGTACATATCTTTTTTTAACACAGATTTTTATTTGATATGAATCAGTGACCAAAATGCTAATGTTGTTTGGATGGCTACGGAAACATTAGCTAGGATTGCAGTTTGGTTGAAGGGAGCACAGGCTATGGTCGATGCAAAGGTGCAGGACCACATCTTGAAATTACTGGAGTCACAGAGCTGTGGGGTTACAATTCGGACCTGCTTTCTTGTGGAAAAGCTAGCTAGCCATGAACCCACTGTGCTGGCCATTTTGGACTTGAATCTTTTGAAGCAGCTTGTGGTACTTGCAGGGTGAGTCATTGGATCAGACATATACCATCTTGTAGGAAACTCAATGCTGAAACCCCATGTCGCAGGAGGTCGAGGTGGTACGCAATCAATGCCCTCCACGCAATTAGTCAATGGCCAGATGGTGTTGCAGCTCTTGTAGACATGGATGTATTTGAGGAGCTTCAGCAACTGGCCAAGAAAAAGACTCGTGCAGATGATACTCAAATGCTACGCACAATCCTCAACAATATTACTCAGTACAAGGCAGGAAAGCCAGACTCTTCTGTGCATGAGGGAGTTGATTCATGACAGAGACATAATATACATTTGTAACACAAGTCCGCGTCCGCATCGCAATCATTTAAATTTATTTTCATTCGGTAGTACAAGAATCTGAACCGGAGGTCATGCCTGTGCCAGAGCCAAGAACCCCATTGAGAAATTTTGGACCAAGTTGTTATGGTGCTACTGAGTGTCTACCTTCGTCCTGTAATGGTCAAATGACTCCAGGTTATTATATCTGGTATAAAAACATCTTTAAACTTGCATTATTGTTATGAAGGAGAAATTGGATTTGCGTGCTCACCGAAAAAGTCATCTATGCTGTCGCAGGATAATAAAGTCGTTCTCTGAGCTTGTACCTCGCTTGTGGGATCCATCACAGTAGATACCGCAACATTCTGTTTCACTTATGGAATACAATTTCTGAGGTAGTATTCTTGTCATCTAGAGATGTGGCCGCAATGAGGCACTGAAGCACCCAGCTCCTAGGGATACTGGGTCTCCATCTACTGCTGTTGAATATATATTATACGTTGAATCCCCATAGTATGTTCAATATCGAAACTCCCATCGACTCGACGTGGCGGTCCGAATGTTGGGAATTAATAATGCAGCTCGGCCTTCGGGCATCTGACCAATAATATTACTAATACAGACAGTTCAAGTAGATACACATAGAATATTCTAGATACATATTTTGTAGTATATAAGCTGGCAGTACAATCCTGCTAGAGCATCTGTTTGCTCTAAAGCAGTCTTCTAACCAACAGTGCTATTGCAAACCTACTCTATTCTTCATCTAATCTCGCCCTCCCCGCTTTTACTCCAACACCGAAGCGCCGCATCTAAACACTCATGTAACTTACACTATCCTGCCATTTGAAGCCCATTGTTGATAGAAAATATGGACCTTCTCTGGTCGTCGCATAGCAAAGGAAGTACTGAAACAGCTCAAGCATGTCTTTTCAGTTTGTTTTTGCTGGACCAATTAGAGTCTTCTCGAACTGGCTACGCGATACATCTCACCCAAATGAATCCAGCACATCTCATTCTTGCTGTCTGCGACCTCAAGAAATAGAACGCAACTTTGAATCCAACCAAGGACGACATAATCGCAGAAACAAGTTTCGCAGGATTATAATATCATTGGCGGTACCAAGGGAGCCTGATATGCCAGATCTTAGCGTGAAAGGGTTCGTATAGAGCAAACACAACACTTGAGTGCTTGGACGACGTAATTCTCAACGCTGGTATTAATGTGCACTCATTGGGCTCCCGTTACTTGAAAAGACCACAGAACTTCCGTCTCCACATCTAACGATCACTGGCTCTGAAGGCACGCGTCGAACAAATACTAAGACTAATTTTGCAATGCAAAATGTCTTAGAAATGCAAAACATCTTCAACTCTGACCTCGGAAGTGGTTCAAATATATCAATGAGATCTATGGATCTGTACCGAATATAAAAGAAGTTTGAGCAGATTCCGTTTGGAACTGCAGTTGGCTGAGAATTGGGCCTGAAGGGCGAAGGGTTCTGATGCACTGTGATCCCCTCGATTTTTGTCGTTCTTTGGAGCGCAGTACTGAGGTAGTCTGGGACTAAATGAGTATATGTTGGTTTCATTTTCAGAGGTTCCGATGATGAATGGATGAGAAATGAGCCCGCGGGAGCACTTGCATTGCAAAGTCAGTCATTGTAATTGATTTTTTTGGACTACGACATTTGGATTGGTACGATACTTATATGCAACCTCCCCTTGCACAGCACGCCGATCCCTCCCTGGTGCATGCGCTATGCGCCGTGCACCAGACCAGAAGATCCACACTACACCCGCGCGTCCCGTTTACACCTCTGTACGCATCTGTTCCCCATTTCCGATAAATCACATCCCAGCACATCTACGTCTCCGGGATGGAATTGCGAGGAACATGCCAGAGATGGAACAGAGGGGTAGATCTTCACTACTACCCTACCCTCAGAGCGGAGTGCGTAGGTGTATGAGAGCATACCCATCCCGTCCCGGTGCGAGAAAAAGACAGAAAACCAGTAGAGTGCGAGCTCGAGCGCCCGTTTGCGTCTTAAGCGATCCGAAGCCGAATAGGGAACGAAAGAGCAGAAACAAAGAGAGAGAAACAGGAAGGAAGAAACTCGAGAAAAGGGAGACAAGGAAGGAAACTCACGTTGCGACATGCTCGATAGCAAGAGAGAGAAAACAGGCATCAGTAAGTCGCGGAGAGAAACAGAACAGAGAGGGGATGAGAAACGAAAGCATAACATAACACATGAACGGAACTGCAGGTGGAAACGGAGCGCACGAAGCGATCAATCGAACGCCGAATGTAAGTTGGATATGACTGAGGATCAGGAGGATGCGACGTCTGAGGACCAAGACGTCGAGGCATGAGTTGGTGAATGAACCATGCTCAGGATCTGGATGGAGAGCACGGCCATGGTACCACCACTGCATGTCCCGCCAATCGTCTCGTACAGCGGACGACGGAGAACGAGTGAGAGTGAAAGATGGCGCCATCTGAGAGCTACCTGTCACGATGCAGTCGGGTGAATGTAAGTACAAAGGATGAAGCAGGTCCGCTCGGTACGCTGTTCGGCTTGTGGGAGGCACGCAGGTGAAAGAAAGGACACTGTTGCACCCACCATCGCTCGTTGTGCGTATATACAACCAAATGCCCATGCCCATCCATGGCCTAAATGACCCATACAATACGCGCAGCTTGCTTCCGCGACGCGACGCAAGCAAGATGGATGATGTCGGTAAGAGTGGTGCATGGCTCGCGATGCAGAATCCAGTGCGGAGTGCAAAAGATACTAAAACGTGTAGAGGTGCCCAGACCGATGGGCCGTCACGATGTACGTAGACGCGCACCTACGAGGCCAAGAGGAGGGGAGGAAAATAACGCAGACAGATGGCTCACATCTGACCCAAGGCAGCGAGCTCTCCTCGTCGTTTTTTTCCCCTCCCTCCCTATTCCCATTCGCATTCCCGTCCCGATCTCCCCGGGCCTCACGCCAATCACCCGCCCTCGGCGCCGCCAGGCCCGGTCCGTCTGGGTAGCCGTATTGCGGCGCATACTGCTGCTGTTGTGGATGCAGGTGGCAGGTGCCGGTAATAGTCATGCGGGTGTTGGTGTGGGTGGTATACCGTACGCGGGGCCGCGGGCAGATGGTAAGATTTGCGTACGGCCCTGGGGCGGGACAATGGCCGCAGCGTCTAGGCGGTGTGGCGCTCGGGGCCGGGTGGCTAACGGTCGATCCATCCAAAGAGAGAGAGGCTAAGCAGAAGATGCGAGGAGAACGGACAAAGCGGCAATCTAAAACATCGCCGGCAAACTCCGCAGACGTCATCAAAGAAAATCTTGTCGCAGTCACTTTGCCTCCAACCTCAACCTACCTCGACCCGCTCATATTCAATTTGAATTCATTCTCCAGTCCACCGCCGAATGTCTCACCTCCCCAATACGGTTACTATCTCCACTTGAAATGGTCTCGGATCGGATAAGTACTCGTCGACTTGCGTCGACATAATGAAGCTGCGACAGTCTGTAACGGATAGTGCTGCCGTCTGCATCCGAACTTAGCGGATCAAGCATTCAACGCCCGCACTGCGGACGAGAGGTGACCATTTTAGTGGGAGTGGGACTCGGCTAACCATCGGCTAAGGGCCTGAGTGGGACTCGAGTCTCGGCTAAGTTCCGCCAGTGGGACTCGCGTAATCGGCACTCCATCGGCAGCATACATAGTTAAAACTCCGCTCACAGTAAAGCCCCACGCAGTGGGCCCAGCAGCGAGCGTCAGGGGGGTCCGGGTGCTAGATACCCTTCAAAAGCTCTGTACCAGCATAAATAAATAAATACACACTTTAAAAATATTGTACAGCCCCACGCAGTGGGCCTCCGCGGCGAGCGGCAGCTCCACGCAGTGGGCCATAGCGGCGAGCATTAAGGGGGGTCCACGGGGGTCTCCCCCGTGCTAGAATCAATTAAAAAGGCTCAAAATGAGCAGGAAAAAGTTATTGAACTTGATTGAAATCAATAATACATATATATCTATGACCGTCAGGCAAAAGGAGGGGGGTCTGGGGGGAACATTGTTCCCCCCAGCGATAGATCTAGTTGAATAAGAGTCAGAATGCCTCTAAAAATTCAAAACTAAGTATGAGAAACGGCAGCTTTGTGCCGAGAAATGATGCGACTGATGCCAATGTCATCAGCAGTGGGACTCGCTTAAATTGGGCGAGTCCCACTCCCACTAAGATGGTATATACTCACTGCGGACGTTGTTCAGTTTCGGTACAGTTGTTTGAGACCTATTCTTAGATTACAAAGTAGTTAGCTTTTTAGACACAAGGACACTTGATATACATCTTACTTACCGTAGTATTTAGACGCAGAGTTGTTACGAGTTTCTTTAGCTTTCTTGAATCATATACTTCATCCACTCACCTCGGACTGAACATTATTGATTTTGAAGGTTCTTGCGGGGTCAGCTCGACTTCAATCGACGCGGACCTTACACAGTCTGAGTCATTTTGCATTTTGTTCAATTTCGACACTGCCCGTCACGATACCGGTCTCTGCTTTGTTTCTTCCTTTCTTTTTTGCTGCGCTACCACACCCCAGACTACGGGTCTGAGTCAGACTTACCAGTCTCAGGTCTAATTGCAGAAATCCTTCTCTAGGCCTGGACTCGGTCCTTTTAGTTTGGGTACACATTTCCTGTGCTGTACGGCGCCCAATGTCATCCACTCTGGCTTATCGACAGACTTCAAGACTCGAAATGTACTTACCTTTCAAAACACAACCCACTCCGCGTCTGCCCGCAATGTCTCCACCGACACACAATTTAATTCTCGTACTTACATATCTCATCTTTCCTGTCGACAACCTCAGCCCAAGTCCACCTTTCTATCCAATATCCAACATCCAACATCGCATTGCCAACCTCAGACGCACTGCGGTTCCCAGACTCAGACTCAGTGTTGTAAACGCACCTCTTCTTTCATACCCGCACAGCGCCCTTCCCTTCCTAACCCGACCACACCTATCTCGGACTCAGACGATAGTCTAACTAGCGGAACGACGTGGACGTGGTATACATCTCCCCCACGCCTCACAGCGCCCACCACCGTTATTAGGCTATAGGCTGTAGTTGCCCCTATCAACACCTACCAACCTCTGGGTTCCTGCTTCCTTTCTGCTCCTCGTGTCGTCTCGTACACGCTCTAGACAACCAAAGCCCGAATACTTTCATCAAGTATGTGTTTTAGATGTAGATAAAAGCCTTCGGTCCGGCGAGTCGATACACCTCCAAATTCGCAATCGACCGATTCTGAATTCCTCCCTAAAAGAAAATCAATATTATATCAATCCCAAAGCCCAACTGCTCTCGCAATTGAGTTACCTCCAACTTCGACTCCGAGTTATATAATTCTCTCGTATGACTTCGACCCAAACATGATACACATCTCTCCTCATCTCCACGCCTCACCGCCCCCCACCTACCGCTGCTGTTTCTTTTGATTTCTCCCCTTGTAGGCTGGGCTGTAGGTGCCCCTATCAATACTAACCTCTGGCTTCCTGTTTCCGCTCTTCATCTCGTCTCGTCTCATCTTGTCTGCGCGCATCTTCGTGCATGCTCTACATCTGGCCTGACCAATTTCATCATATATGTCTGTGTCTATGTCTGTGTCCCATGAACGGGAAAGTGGTTTACATTCAACTTACCGTGAATCCGAATCGACCTCCGAAAATCCCGAAAAAAATCCACCTGAAATAAATCCCAATCCCCAAAGCCCGTTAAAGTCTTTGGTTTGGTTTCACTCCCTGCTCTCGAACTCGAGAAATTGAGTGGCTCCATCTGGGAGTTCTGAACATTCATACAATATCATCATAAGTCAAACTCAGACCTTCGGCCTTCCTTCCAATCGAGCCTTCATTGCTTGAACTTGAACTTGAAAACTTGAACTTGAAAACCTGGATCTTATCTCGAATGTGCCATGCCATTTAAATCACCCATAAATTTGGACCACAACGCCAAGTCCCAGCATTGCCGTCCATCCTTCCAGTCAATGACCTCAACTCACAAGTACATAAAAAATAAATGAAAATAAAAGATCATAGATGTTGCACCGGTAGCGGCAGAATCTCAACATTGCACCCTTTGCATTGACTGAGTACACAGCATTTTCGACGAGTTAGATGGTACAAGATTTCAGGATGTTGAGGCTGTTGAGTCAAAGAACCCATTGTTTCGGCCCGCATCCCACGGTGTCAGTTCAAAATTAAAATGAGCGCCCAAACATCGCATTTGCACAGCAGCCGAAATGGCTGGAGCCAATGAGGCTCCACAGCCCTCCTCCCTCTTTCTCCTTCCTCCCATGCCGCCCTTGACTCGACAGGACACCCACACGAGTGTATTCAGTTGGTGGTTGGATAGCAACTTGTTGGTTCGGTATGGTCCGACGATCAACCTTCATGCAGCGGCAAAGCCGCTGATGAAGTTGATGTATCACCGCCAGGCATTGGACTTCATTAGAAAGAATCAAGGCAGCCCGCTGTCGACAGAGATGCTGGAGATATACTGGTCTTATCTTCCGTATGTTGACATCCCATTAATATTTGCTGGCGGATCTGATGTTGCCGTAGGTGGGACTACATCTCATGGTTGACGAAGGCCGCCATTCTGGATGAGTTGGCTGACAGCATTAACTCTGAAAACTACGCGAAAACGGTGGTGAATTCACCTGGTTTCCCAAACATCTGGGAAATGCTTGGGTCGCCAGACCCTGTGATACGATGTACATCATGCAACCTATTGAGCAACCTGGCATGGTACAAGTGCACCATACCACCCATGCTGGAAATGAAGGGCTGTGAGCAACTTGTGGCTCTCCTGGAGTGAGTGTGGTATATATCCTTTTTAACACAGATTTTCATTTAATGTGAATCAGTGATCGAGATGATAATGTTGTTTCCTGGGCCACTTACACATTATTCAGGTTTGCATATTGGCTGGAGGGAGCACAGGCTATAGTCAATCTAAAGGTGCAGGACCACATCTTGAAATTACTAAAGTCAGATTGGGTGGTCCCAATTTGGACCTGCCAGCTTGTGGAAAATCTCGCTGGCCATGAGCGCACTGTGCCAGCCATTCTGGAGTTGAATCTTTTGAAACAGCTCGTGGTACTCGCTAGGTGAGTCAATGGAACTATCTTGTAGGAAACTCAATGTTGAGACCCCGTGTTCCAGGGTGCCCTCATGGGATGCAATAGATGCACTCTGTGCAATTAGTCGATGGCCAGAAGGTGTTGCAGCTCTTTCAGACATAGATAAATTTGAGGAGCTTCAACACCTAGACTATGAGGACCTTAACATATCCAAAATCCTGGACAACATTGCCCGGTACAAGGCGGGAAGGCCGGACTCTCCACGAGGTTGATTCATGACAGAGAAATAATATATATTTGTAACACAAGTCCGCATTGCAATCATTCAAATTTGCGCATGCATCAGGTGACACAAGAATCTGAACGCCTCTGCCAAAGCAAAGAACACCACTGAACAAATTTGAACCAAGTTGTTATGATACTACTGCGTGTCCGCCCTTCTCCTGCAATGAGTCCAGTGACTGGATTCGTATGCCTGGTATAACAGCGAGATATAAACGAGAGACATGAGGACAGACATACATTTTTGCCCCTTGTCGTCAACTCGTGGTGAAGGAGAAGTTGGATTTGCATGCTCACTGAAAAAGTAAATGCTGCTATAGTGGGCCTAGCTTGAGAAAAGTTGTTCTTTGAGCCTGCACCTCATTTTTTTGGAGAATCCATTACATTATAGTAAGATTCCGTTTAGTTCTATTTTACTTACAAAGAATACAATTACAATTTGTGAAGCAGCACTTTGAACTGCAGACACTTGAATTACCTGAGCAGCCTTCTCAGGCACCCGTTCAAGGTTGACATTCGAGGATTCAGATACATCGGTCCGATCACGGTATTTAGGTTGAAATTATTGAGATTGGACAAAATAGTACAGAACAACGTCAAAAATGCGAAATCTGTAATCCCGAATCCCGCAAATAAATTCAAAACGAAACAATATCAATCCCACACCCTGATATTTTTAGCGACTCCTGCTCGCCTCCGAGTCCGAGTCTTATACCAAGTCCTGTGGAGTGGGAGGAAGAATGCCTGTGGACATGCAGAACCGGAAGACCTTGTCCCAGTAATTATAAGAACCGCAAAACCGAGTGATTGATTCTCAATTTAAAACTGTCAAACAGGAACGCAATGAATTAAGTAAATCAAATTCGAGCTACAATGAATCCGTTATCAACTGCCAGAGGAAGGACACCGGAAGATAAATCACCTGATTTGCGGCGGAGTTAATTTTTTTCCGCGAGAAAGACACAAACGGCAGAACAATCTAATCGCCGGAGAAACCGGGCCGTTATCTTTGGAGAGGTGGCATCTTCCGGATTTCTCAGATTGGCCACATCACCACTGTAACCAAGCCGCGGCTCTGGAGCTCTTTGAGCGCGCTGCGGTCATCTCGCCTTCCACCTTCCGCGGCCGAGACGCTCGGGACTGAGATGGAAGCGCTGCAGGGGACGAGGATGGCCAAGACTCATAATAAATACCCGACACTGACACAGATATCCCCTGATATCCCTGTCGGGTGCCTGAACCGATGTCGCAGAGGGAAAAGGGCCGGTGCTCTCGAGCGACGAGGATGAAGACTCCGAGATCGAAGCGGAACGTTTCTAGAAGAAAGGGTGAGTGACGAACGAGAACAATATAGCAAAACTGCGACCAACTCTGGGACTCGGCGGGATGCAGCGCCGACTATTCTGAAGCCGTGCGTGTCTTTACCTGGGGCCTAGTAAATCGGAGATGCGCAGCCTCGTTGCGCAGAATAACTTCGGGATGAAAAGGAGAGGACCCTAACGTCGAACGTCAGGCTGTAGCTGCTTGAAACTCGTCAATCACCTTCGACCCATTAGACAGCGACTCACGGCCTCTCCGGTTCTACCTACCCAGTAGAAATGAAATGGCCCATCTTGATGTGACTGATATTCTCAAGTTCTACTCCGTCGTCTGACCACCCAGTCTACGGGGGCCGCCCATTGTCAATAGTGTCAGGTGGGTTGAATTCTCGCCATTATAGTCTTCAACTGCATGGTATGAACAAGAGCAATCACCATCTGACTGTCTCTTCGACGTTCTCGCCAAAGACTCCAGAGTTCAATGTTGGTACGATGAACCGGCCGGACCGATTGTCTCTGTTGGACATTCTTGCCAAAGGCTCAAGAGTTCAAACGTTTAATATTAGTGCGATGAGCCGGCTGAGCCGACGAAGCATGGCCGTCTGATTGATTTCTTGCTTCAAGTCGCCGATATAAACTTAGGTGCGTTATTTCCACTGCTGGGCTCCTAGGATTTTTTCCGTTACCTGTGCTGAATTTCAAGTTCCACCTGCTCCAGGTGCATCTCAGATGTTGTCTCTTCTGACCTTCACGGGCTCCGGAGATGCATTGAAGAATAAATTTACATCTTGTCAGCGGCAAATCACTGAGTTCCTCGAGATATGGGTCTACATCTAGTGCTATTGAATCCATATAACTTATAGGATGTTGAATTGATGACAATTTTAACCGCTTCTCCCAGCTGTCTCCCTCGCTACGGTGTCTGGGCCTCGGGCAGCATTGGAAGTATTGGCACAGCTCAAGTTTGTCCTCTTTAGTTTTTTTCTGCACCAATTCTCCTCGAACTACTTGTTGCGCATGCCAGCCTGACTCCGTACACTCGTGGTGACTGGGCTCGGCCTGGTTACTGCAATACATCTCGCCCAAATGAATAGCACATCTCATCCGGGACACAAGAAAGGGAACGCAACTTGAACGCAACCAAGGACGACATCATCGCAGAAACAAGTTTCGCAGGATTATTGGAAGTATGGGAGCTTTATATGCCAGATTTTAGCGTGAAGCGATTCTTAGAGAAGGCCAACACACGCTTGAGCGCTGGGACGGCGCCATTCTCAATGCTGGCATTTATAATGTGCGCTCATGGGATGTATTGTTTCCCCCTTTGCTGAATTTCTGCCTCCACATCCAGGCACGCCTCAAATTTCCCCGCATCTAACGATCACTAACTCTGAAGGTACGTGTCGAACAAGTATGTACAACTAATTTTTCAATGCAAAATATCTTAGAAGTGCAAAACACCTTTGGTTGGGCTCAATTCTGACCCATTTGCCGTCGGAAGTGGCGATGATTCCCCATCAAACCGCCCTCCTCTTCGGTAGCTCGAAACCATTCAATTGCTGCTCGATTTTTCTCTCTTTGGAGATAGTCTAGGACTGAAATACATGTCGGTTACATTTCCGGAGGTTCCGAGGACGAACACATGAGAAATGAGCCCGCGCGAGGGCATTTCGCACTTGCATTGTAAGTTAGTTATTCAAGTCTTTTTGGATTACCGCATTTGGATTTTGTACTATTCATCTCCCCGTGCGCTGATCCCTCCCTTGCACATACGCCGTGCTCCTTGCACCGGACGCCTAAACACGCGGGGGACTGCACCCGTGCCTGCGACCCATCTCATCCGCACCTCTGTTTCCTTTTTCCGCCGGTACATCCACGTCTCCGGGACGGAGTCGCGAGGCACATCCCCGTCTGCGTGACCGGAGTCGGAGACGCAGATTAGGGAGGGGTGGATTGGGAGAACCGAGGACCAGAGATGTATACCACCCCGCCCTAGGTCGAGACGTCCTCCTCCCATCCCGTCCCGTCCCGGCCAATTCCAAGCCCAAGGGCAAGAAAGCCGAAAGAAAGTCGAAACGCAGCCCGTTAGCAGGACCGCACCTCGAGCAAGTAGTCCAAAATCGAATCCAAATCCAAAGGCAAAGCCTCGCTCCCTCCCCCGAAACGGAATAGCCCCCCACAAAAAGATAAAAGAATAGGAAAGAAATCCGATGCAAGAACACCCAAATAAAGCCGACGAGGGAAGGAAAGGAAGACTTACGTTGCGATCCAACTGCTGGTGTATCAAAAAGAAAAACAAAAGGTTGTCAGTAAGCGTCACGATACACAGAGAACAGAGAGGCGATAAAACGAAGGCATGAGATAACGTAAAGCAAGGGCATAAGATAAGAAAATGAAAGACAGCAGGCGGAATGAAGCGATCTCGTAAGTGCGAGGATGAGTACATCGCGATCGCTGAGAACCACCATTGCGACGCCGCGATGGAGGGCACGGCCATGGTCCCACTGCTGCCCATCGCCATCTCGTACAGCGGATAGTGGACGACAGAGAACGTCCGAGAACCATAAGGTCCATCGACGCAGCAGGGCGAATGAAGCATTCGGTTCTCAGTGCTCGGGCTGCGTTGGAGCTCATCGTGTGCATACTGTGGCAAAAGCACGAAGGGGCGGACTCATCGTGTAAAGACGAGAGCGTGCGAGTCAGGCATAGACGACGACATGCTCGTCGCACCCTACACGCCCTAAGCTCTCGCCGCACCAGGCAGCACCGTAGACCCAGTACACAAACACCCAGAAAACGAATGCATGCTCGTCATCTATCGCCTCGCCTCGCGCGCTCGCTGCGTCCTGCATCCTCGAGAATATGAGGCCGCCGTGAGGACTGCACCCCACCCCATGTCCTGCGAGATTAGACACTGAGCTGAGTTGGGCGTCTCGTTCCCTATCAGGAAACGCCCGCACGCCACCCAGCGCGACAAGTCAGGCAGAGACGAAGCAAAGTGTTGTATCGTGTCGTCCTCGCGTGGCTCGTCCCCACACAGAGGACATACATCGCAAGCCTCACCGCACCAGGTAAGACAAGGTATCATACACCCAGCAAACGAACGCTCGCCTCGGGATAGCATCCTGCATCCCTGAAAATCACTTCGAGACTAGACGCTGCTCGTCGCTCGTCCCCCATCCAGCACCGCGCCTCGCCTCGCCTCCACCGTCGAAGCTCGCGCCACCCTCGAGCTTCGTGCTGTATAGAGCCAGCGAGTGCTCCAGCCGACCTCGCTTCCGCTTCCACCAGGCGAAGCGAGACGAATGACAAATGGTGTCGGTGGGGGTGGGTACATGCGTGCGGGCTCGCGGTACGGGTGGTGGTGGTGGAGACAGGGCACCAGAGCACCAGGGCACCAGCGCAGGAAAGAGGGTGGAGTGGGCATAGGATAAGTATATCCTGATGTGCCTCCGATGGCGCGAACGCATCCTCCAGTCATAGCATATAGGATGGATAACGATACCACTGAGATGAGAGAAGGGAAAGGAAAGGAAAATAACGCAGAAAAGCAGGAAGAAAATAACGGGAAAGAAGAAAGACACGCACATCTCGCCCAAGGCTGCTCGCTGTCTGAGTCGTCCTCCTCCCTCCCTCCCCGTTCCCATTTGCATTCCCAATTCACCTGCCCTCCCGCCTGGCCCCCTGCCAACCCCCCCGCCCTCTACAGCTGTAGGACTCTCAAAGTCAAAAGTTGATACCCAGCCCCTCCCCACCGCCGATAGCCAGACTCAGCGCGGGCGGACCCGAGTGTGGGGAGCTGGGTACGCCTGCGCGGGCGTCAGACCCTGTGCTTCTGTGGGCGGGTCGGGCAGGGCCGCGGGGACACCAGGCTTGTATGACGGGCGGAGGCTTGGAGCCCGTATGCTCGGCGGTGCCAGTCCGCCTAGGTAGCTGCTGTACTGGGGCACATACTGCTGCTGTTGTGGATGCAGGTGGGATGGTAGGCGTGCGGATGGGGGTGGTATGGCGGCGCGGGCGGGCGCTGGTATTGATTCGGGTGGGGGTGGGGATATCCTCGTGGATTTGAATTTTAGGTAGGCGGCGTACGGGCCTTGGGGCGGTTGTGGTCACGGGCGGATGCGGGGAGCGGGGTGGCGGCCAAAGATGTCTTCGTAGGCGGCGTGGTGCTCGGGGTCCATCCAAGGCAAGACGAAAGAAGTAAGACGTGAGGACAACCAAGACAAGCGGCAATCTACAAGTTGCAACAATACCAGCAAACTTCACAAACGTCACTTGGGAAATCTTGTAAGTTGTCACTGTCACTTTCAGTTTCAATCCTTCACGTCCACCTCGACGTTTCACCTCGCTGGTAGAGTATTCAACTCGACTTTTCAGCCTGTTCTGGTCTCATATTCTAGCTCGAGTCTCACCAGCCCAATACGGTGGTCATTATCTCCACTTGAAAACGGTCTCGGATATACTCACCGACATAAGAACCTCTCGTACATGTCTCATTCTGCGACAGTCGTCATACTTGTATGATTAAATCTCTTCCTTCTGGTCTGGTCCTTCTCTATAGTCGGTCGTATCAATTCTTGGTATCTCTCTCTCTCTACTACACCCCAGAGCACCAGTCTAGGGTTTTATTGCAGAAATCCTTCTTTTCTGGACTCGGTCCTTTTAGTTTTGGTACACATTTGCTGAGCTGTGCTGTACAGCGCCCAATGCCATCCACATACGTCTCTGGCTTATCGACGGACTTCAAGGCTCGAAACATATTTACCTTTCGAAACAAACGAGTCGTGCGCTCGACCTCCTCCAATTCACTGGCTTCCGCGCGAGCACCAAATCCAAATTCTCTCCGCCATTAATATTCAACATTGCCTTGCCAACCTCAGACGCATTCCCTCGCTCATCTGCGGATTCTGCCCGTACCGGTACCCAACGCTGGACCATGTCGTAAACACACTTCTTCTTTCACACAACCACAGCTCCCTTCCCAACGTTAACCCGATCACACCTATACCTCGGACTTAGACATGGTACACATCTTTCCCATTAATCCTTTCTCAGCTGGGCTGTAGCAGCCCCTATCAACCGACTGGATCAGTAGCTGTTAAATAGTTGGCCAAAATCCAGCTATAAATTTTCTACACCCCAAAATCTCACAAACAAATAATCGACTGGTAGCTCTGAGATCTGAATCCACAGGCGAAGATCTTATTTATTTAAGTACGGTTCCTCCACGAAACAATATTATAACAAATCCCGACACTAACAGCTCTGAGATCTGAACCCGCCGCCGCAGGCGAAGATCTTATTTAAGTACGGTTCCTCCACGAAATACATGTAATATTATAATAAATCCCCAGCAAACCTGGTTCCACTCCCACCTTCGAAATTATTTACGTCCCTCCGACGTAAGTCTTTTTATGGGCCCGCATTCCGGCACGGGCGCCAATTCAAAATGACATAACAGCTCATCGATCATAAGTCACATTTGCACAGCATGCCAAGTAGCTAGAACCCACGAGGCTCTACAGCTTTCCCTCATTCTCCTCCCCCCATGCCCCCCTTAATTCGAACGGACACCCGCGCGAGCATATTCAGTTGGTGGTCGGATAGCAACTCGTTACTCCGATACGGTCCAACGATCAACCTTCATGCGGCGGCAAAGCCGCTGATGAGGTGGATGTATCACCGTCAGGCAATGGGATTCATCAGGAAGAATGGAGACAGCGAGCTTTCAACAGAGATGTTGGAGATATACATGTCATACTTTCCGTACGTTATGAAATTGCATGAGCTTGTTGCCCAATGTGATGTTGCTCCTCTAGGTGGGACTTTGTCTCGTTGGCAACAAAGGTTGCCATTCTGCAGGAGTTGGGCAAAAAATATTATTTAGAGGATGAGGTGCAAGCCCTGGTGGGTTCACCTGGTTTCCCATACATTGGGGAAATGCTTGGGCCACCAGACCCTGCAGCACGGGTTTCATCATGCTGGCTATTGTACAGACTGGCAATGCACGAGTGCACCATCCCACCCATCTTAAAGATAAGGGGCTGTGAGCAACTTGTGGCTCTCCTGGAGTGAGTGGTACATATCCTTTTTAACACAGATTTTCATTTAATGTGAATCAGTGACCAAGATAAGGTTGTTTGGGAGGCCCTGTGGGCATTAGCCGAGATTGCACGTTGGTTGGAGGGAGCACAGGCTATGGTTGATGCAAAGGTGCAGGACCACATCCTGAAATTACTCAAATCGCAGCACTCGAGTGTCACGTACTGGACCTGCCAGCTCGTGGAAGAGCTAGCTGGCCATGAGCCCACTGTGCTGGCTATTTTGGACTTGAATCTGTTGAAGCAGCTTGTGGTACTTGCAGGGTGAGTCATTGGATCAGACATATACTATCTTGTAGGAAACTCGATGTTGAAACCCTGTGTTGCAGGAGGGGCCTCTCGCCCTGGTACGCAATCAAAGCCCTCCACGCAATTAGTCAATGGCCAGAAGGTGTCACAGCTCTTGCAGACATCGATTTATATGAGGAGCTTCAGCAACTGGCCAAGGAAGAGACTTATGATGCAGATCGAACTCAAAAGCTACACACAATCCTCGACAATATTGCTCGGTACAAGGCGGGAAACCCAGACTCTGTGCCCGAGGGAGTTGATTCATGACAGAGACATAATATAAATTTGTAACACAAGTCCGCATCACAATCATTTAAATTTTAACACAAGGGAGAATCTGAACTAGAGGCAATGACTGTGCCAGAGCCGAGAACTTGCTGAGAAAATTTGAACCATTCTCCTATCGCGAGTCCGCTTTGATCCCAATTTCTTCTGGTAACTGCGATAATTTCTTTCTTCAACTCACCACTCCAAATATAGGTTTCAAGTCGGCATTTGTTTCCACCGGGTTCCTAGGACTTTCACTTCTATATTTGCTAACTTTCATGGCGAGGTCATCCTCTCCTGCTCCAGGTGCATCTCAGCCGCCGCCTCTTCTGAGCTTCACGGGCTCTGGAGGTGCGTTGAGACATATTTTACAGCTATTCAGGAATACTTGTCATCTCGAAATGTCGCAATGAGGCACCAGTTCCTCGAGATTTGGGTCTCCATCTACTGCTGTTGAATACATGTATGTTCAATTTTGAAACTCCCATCGACTCGGCGAGATGGTCCGAAACGCCGCACCTAAACACACATGCAACTTGATAAACACGCATGCAACTTGCACTATCCTGCTATTTGAAGCCCATTGTTGACGATCAATTTACGAGAAATGCGCCCACGCGAGGGCATGCTGCACTTCCGAGACATGTTGCACTGCACAACTCAGTCATAATAATCTATTTTTTTCCGATCCACATGCTATATAAAGACCGATGATCGCCCACAGGCATTGTATCGGCGCCTGCACCTGCGTCCCATTCACACCGCTGTACAGCTGTTTCCCATTTTCTCTTGCGATGCCTCTTCGTTGACTCTGATGAAAAAAAAAATACAAAAACCAGAAATAAAAAACCATTATGCCATTGGGAGGATTCGAACATCCGGTGCCCCTTTACATCTTTGGATAGTTCATCGTATCCTCATATTCGGGGGGTGGCCACCAAGGCCACGACGGCTTCTTTTACTCATATCTGAACTCCTCAAGCTCTATGGTACAGCGGGAGTAAAGGGATTTTTTTTTAAAAAGACAAACCCAAATGCCAATGCCATCGGGAGGATTCGAACCTCCTTCTCCCCCCATTACTCATATTGTCCAAGATAATATTCGGGAGCGGCCTCAAAGGCCACGACGGCTTATTTCACTTGTCAGTCGGGTAGCTAAGGTCAGGCACAGTGGGGGTAAAATGAATAAAAAGTGGAAAACATCTGGTGACTCAGAATGCCATCGGGAGGATTCGAACCTCCGCATCCTCTGCGAAGATGTAAATATTGGAAATTTTGGAGGCAGCCTCCAAGGCTACGACAGCATATATGAATAAGTACTGGGCATAGGCAAGAGCAAGCTCAAGGGTAGGGGGGGGAATAGTTTACTGCCTCAACGCATGCTGCCGGAAGGATTCGAGCCTCCGCAAGCCCAGTCAAATACAAGATCATCAGCCGTACTTTTGGGGCAGCCTCCAAGGCTACGACAGCTTATTTGAGCTGGTGCTGGGCAGATTGAAGTAGGATAGAGCAAGAGCAAGAGTAGGGAAAAAAGAAATCACCAAATATATATGCCATTGGGAGGATTCGAACCTCCGCCTGCCCAACCAACAAGTACACGTCTCCTACTTTTGGGGCAGTCTCCAAGGCCACGACGGCTTATTGTCCTGCTGTTTGTAACTGGCTTAGTTCCATTGTGCATGTTGAGCTCGACGATGCCAAAGAAAAGAAAAGTGAAAAGTGACTGCGCAAACATATGCCATCGGGAGGAGTCGAACCTCCACATCCTCCGCAGAGATGTAGATAATGAAAATGTTCGGAGGCAGCCTCCAAGGCCACAGCAGCTTAATTGATTTGCAAGTTAGGTAGCTACAGTGGGCAAGAGAAAGCTCAAGGTTAAAAAAAAAAATTGAAACTCTTACCGGTGCCATCAGGAGGATTCCAACCTCCTCCTCCGGTCAATTGTTTTGACCCACCATAATTCTGGGAGGTGGCCACCATGGTCCACAATGAGTCAATACTGGGCAGATTATAGTACACATGGGCAAGCCCAGGCTTTGAACAAAAGAAAGAAAAAAACACAGAATATTGCCACTGAATGCCGTCGAGAGGATTCGAACCTCCACTTGCCCATCCAAATTCACAAGTTAATGATCCCGTACTTTTGAGGCAACCTCCAAGGCTACGACAGCTTATTTGACTTGCTAGTTGGATAGGCATGGGCAAGACAAAGATTAGAAAAAAGAAAAAGACTTCACGTGACACCCCCATGCCATCGGGAGGATTCGAACCTCCGCTTGCCCAGTCAAATATGGATCACCTACTTTTGGGGCAGCCTCCAAGACTACGCACTGTGGATAGTAAAGGCACTTCAAAATAGTACTTCATCATTTGGAAGAAATAGTACCCTGAAGCACTTCAAATTAGTACCCTGCGCACCACATAATAGTACCTCAAAGCACTAATATGAAGTACTTTTGCTCGTTTTTTCACTCTTATACAGTGCTTTTAACCACTTTTTAGTACCTCAAGGTACTAGTTTGCAGTGCTCCGAGCCAGTGCTCTGGGGTACTAATTCTGGGAACCCAGTTCAATTTGGTTCAAATGATATATATTGGCGTATACTACGGTACAGGGCCAAAGTAAAGATGGAATTGTGTACCCGCACTCCAGCAAGGGCAACACAACCTCCTCCGGATGCAGCTAGGGCAAAAACAAGAGGTATTTAGAGATCACCGGAGGTGAGAAGACAACAAGTACTCACCACGCTCCCAAGTCGCGCTGCTCACAAAAATTGGGGCCCTTTGAACGATTTACGGAACGCGAACACCGATCGAGTCAGAATGGTCAGCGGCGTGCACCAGGTGGCATAACAAACATACCATTTGGCGGGTGGTAAAGCTATCGTGATTTTTAAGAGGCTGCTGGTACGTTCTGCCGGTCGTATCAGCTGGTGAAAAGAGTCCCAGCGGAAATTCACCTAGCCTTCAACCGAACACAGCTCCGGAATTTCCAGGTCAAAAGGTTGGAGATATTGGAAAATAATTCGACGGATGTCTTCGTGTTCATTTGCGCCCTGAAAGCAAGTCAGGGAAGGATAAATAGGAAATATCACATCTTACCCCTGACAGTAACGACTGAAGAAGGACATAACTGAGCTGGCTATGAATAGATGAATCATTATTGGAGTGAATCAAGCGCACCGTCACGCTGTCAGCGAAGTGCAGATTAAGAACCCAAATCACGGTCATAACCGCGTGCAGTCCAAGTCAACCGGGAGTGAAATGAAGTCCGTGAATAGGAGAGAGAAGTCAGCATACTGAAATGAAAGCACCGCGCGCCAGTCGAAACTGAATCCACGAACCGTGTCAAGATTACAACAAATCTAAAGTTAAGACAAAAATAAGGATGCAGAAGAAATAGATCAGCGTTGCTGATTTAAACTAGATACCCGCGGTGCCGCCGTATCCTGCAAAAATGGGGAAGAATCAGCCGTAAGTAATGCGGAGGTGGGCGGTCAGCGTGGAGTTCCTCGATGTGGTTACACAGCTCGCTGCGAGAACCCTATGGAACATATGCAGATGGAGCTGAGAGGCTAGGGTCATTAGCGATAATGAGCGGATCTACAATAGCGGAAGTAGATCTAAAATATATCTGAAGCCGAGGAGGACGACATTCGTCGGAGGAGAGGGGGAAAAAGGTGAGCGTGGATAGGAATAGTCGTATGAGGAAAAAGAGAGAGGGGGGAGAGGATTATTCGTCCCTGTTAAAAAAGGCCGAGGCACAGGCGCAAGGACGTGGACGGGACAATATCGTCGCTCCGGAATCTGCTTCTACTGCCGGAACAGCGCTACAGCACCCGCACTACCAGCGTCGCAATGGTTCTCCGACGCCCCGAGTAGCACGCAGTGCACCAGGATCACAATAAGGAAAGGCGCGCCGCTCTCGAACCGAAGACAAAGAAATGAAATAGACTCGGGCGGAAAACTGATGAAACAGAAGGGAAAAGCGAAACCAGAAATAACAGAGCATGAATACAGATAAAGGAACGAACCACGAAGACGGGTGCCGCGGCTTGGCGGCTGATACCACATCGCCCGGGCGACTAGCCATGTCTGTTGGTTCGCCGTCAGCACGGAGGAGAAAGAAAGATGGGGAGGGGCATGTGGGTGCAGAGCGACAAGATACGAACTCGGCTCACCTCTATACACCCTTGTTACGTCCGGGTCCCAGCGTCTTTGTCCTCGAGTTTGCGGCGGAGTAGGTCAACGAAAATTCAAATAACTTGTGCTTTTAAAGGTGATGCGCAGGCGGCCGGATGATACGGAAGAGCAAGAGGATAAGTTGTGCGAACAAAAACTCGCCTGTATCCACAATAATGTCACACTCGGCGTCATTTGAGCTTCAGAGTCGACTATACTGAGTCTTCTGGATTGCTGAAAAGGGTATATAAGGCCATTAGCAGCCATAATTGTGGGAAGACATTGCGCACCTGCTCCATCTTCCGGCCCGCGTGCCGACTGTCCCTGGTTTCAGTGAATTCGAAGTGGGAGGCGGAAAAGGGGACCCAAGGGACCAAGAATACATGACTTGAAATGATTTCAAGACCTTTTGGTGGAGACTGAGAGGGAAACCGTGTCCACGCGCGTCCTTGTTGGCCGAAAAGGCGAAAATCGCCCATCCGAGCTTGGACGGGTCGATGAGAGGCCGGAAACGTCCGAAAATGGCACTGGAGCGCGCCCTGAGGTCTTTAGCATAGCTTGAGGAAGCACCAAGGGGAATTATAGTGCAGGACAGCAGCACAGATAGCGAGACGATGGTGGCTGAAAGAAGGACGCGTCGTGTCACGCGTGACGGTCACATTTCAATCGAAACAAACACCGTTCAAAATTCTTCCCCCGCTGTCCACGGCCCCAGAATATTATATGAATCATTTATTTATGCCCTGTTTAATTATTTCTATCCCATGCCAAAAAAAAATACAAATGATCCACTAAGTAGCATAACCAGGGAGATCTGTCGGGTTCTCATCCTATTGCGCCTTTGGTTGAGCCGCGGGTGTGCCGTAGCGAGGTTCGATGCGGGTCTTATCGGCAGGTGCGTCGGTCACAAGCTTTGTTTTGGATTCTCTCTTTGATTTCTGATTGAATGGCCGTAAATTGAAGAGTAAGACATCAGAAAAGATTACTCGCCGTAATGTCTGGTTTCTTCTCAGAATGGGATTTAGATTTTGATTTGGACCCGGATTCACACTGCGATTAATCGAGTGAGTGAATGTGGCATAGAAAACCCACTCACCGGCGGGAAATCTTCCAATCTCAACACCTTTTTCTCGATGCGACGACCACTGCGTAGGCCAGTCTATAAAATGGTAAGCAAATTGCAAGAGGGTCGGTAAATAGTATATTTCGTCGTTAAGGCTATATGTTCATTGTTAGAGTGTGAAGCAGGAAGCAATGGTGACTCAGGAAGATGATTCTTTTTCTTGCGAGGAGCAGAATTCCCTGCGAGGAGGCGGAAACATTACGGAGACCGCCGCGGGTGTACTTGTCCAGGACAGCTTGAACCGTGGAGGAATCAACGTCCCAGTAGAACATATCACCGTATTCAGCGCTGTCGTCCTTGATGTCGACAGCATCCATCTATTGAACATTCATGTCTTGTTCAATAATACGAGCGGTGACATCAGGAACCAACACGAATTGAATGAGCGACTCCATAGAAAGGATGTACAATGGGTGGTTGAACGGATCGGGGGAATCAAAGTCTTGGGGCCGGTCAGCCACCAAACGTTGCACGGTGTCGGGTAGGGCAGATTCGAGATCAGCCGTCGAGTTCGAAAACATGTCACTGATGATAGAATTGACGATCAGAGCGACTTGGGGTCCTCGAGTAAAAAACAGTGAGGCTTTGGGTGATGGAATTGCGCACTATCCACATCATGCACGAAGCACAGCATATTCGTAGCTGTTTGCGGGATCTTCACAGCGGCCGAATGCGTGGACTTTGTAATCTATGACGTCCAAGAAATCATTCCAGACGATATTGTTGTAGAGATCATAGTCGTCGCAGACAAAGTCTAATAGCTGGTTTTTGAGGGGAATAATCCGTGTTATGAACGAAGTGAGGCTTGGGCAGGCCAGCCCTTAGCGTAGCAAAGGTTTTCGAGCCTGATTATTTCATTTTCGTGTGCAATGTTTGCGCAGATGTCTTGTTCAATTTCTTCACAACGGCACGCACTATGATTTGGAGTAGAAATGAGATGTTGGCGGTTGTTCAAAAGTCCTTTGAGGTTTGCACTGAGCTCTCCTTCGGGGAGGCTATGATCGCAGCCATAGAGGAGACAAGTTTCCGGTATTTCCAGGCAAGGCTGTGAACCCTTAGTTAGGTTTTACACGGATGTTGAAGATCAAAACAGTTTACAGCCTTCGTCTGCTTCGATTTGGGACGTTGCATGGGCAGAGGTGAAGGAATGGATGCGGTAGTCTTGGGCTAGGTGAGCCGCAATTGGTTTGAGTAAGGAGATTGAAAGTTGGATCCACCTTTTTCGGCGGTCGCTCAACCTCGTCATCATGCGTAGAGGGAATTTTGCGTTTGTTGCCGTTCAAACCATCATTCTGAAGAAAGATAAAATGTAATGATGATGGAATGGCACTGATGGAATCGCATTGAAAAAAAGAGAATTACTTTGGCAGCAGGAGTGCGGCTGCGGGATTGTTCGGACTACGCAATGGGATTTCAAAAGCATGGTGAGCGTGGGAGGGGTCGGAAGCAACCTTTTGGGGTTTCCCTTGTTCGAAACCTCCTCGTCGTCATTTGAATTGTCCGAGTCGGCATCATCATCTTACTCATACTCGCTCTCGGAATCCGACACACGTTTTGAAAACGTACATTTCTTCCTTTCGCGGAGGGCGGATCTCCATCGTGGTCCTCAGCATCTTCATTTTCAGCTAGAGCCTCGGCGTGGCCATCGACCTTTAGTTTGTTGACGGAATTTTGCAGAACTTCTTCCTTGAGAAGAAAGAGCTATGTCATCGGTATCCATAAAATCGCTTTCAGGTGAAGATGAAGAGGCAGTAGTGATGCCGCGCTCAGGTTCTGAACCGCTGGCGAACCTGAACCGAACCCGGGCCGGACCAAAAGTCCGGTTCAGTGGCTGTGAAGTTCGCTGAACCGAACCCAAGGTTCAGTTCAAGGTTCAAAGATTTTCAGAATTCTGTGAACCTTGCTGAACCGGTTCGAACTTGCTCGAACCTCTCATTTGGCGTAGCCCAGTTACAGAGAAAAAATCTGTTTCAACCACCATTTAATCTCCAAGCTTGAACTGGCCACCAGTGTAAGTATGTTCTGATCCACAATTCCATCTTATCCTGTGCTCTCTTGATAGTATCTGTGCATTTTGTTATTTTTTTTTTGTCACAGGAAAATGTTCGCTCTGGAAGTCCAAGCTCAAGTGCAAGAAGAGTGCTGAAAAAATATCTGGCTAATTAAAAGTGGTGCGAAGGGCCCGAATATCATGGTCACAGTACCCACAAAATATAAAAAGAGACCAGTGCTCGTCGGGAAGGGGGCATATTCGGGTCTATTGGCGGGTGGGTGTTTTTATTCGTTGCAAACTTGCGCTGCAAACATTTTTTTCGCGTGATTAGGGCGGTGGGAAAAGAAAATCGGTTCGAACCCGTCCGAGCCGCCTCAGAACCTGAACCGAACCCTGCTGAACCTGAACCTGAGGTCCAGTCCAAGGTTCAATAATTTTGCTGAACCGGACCCACGGTCCAGTCCAAAGTTCAGAAAAGTTGGGCGTCGAACTGGACCGGACCGGACCGCGGCAACACTAAGAGGCAGTCGGTGAGGATTTGGGAAACTGAGACTGCAGAGGGAGGAGGAGGCTACAGAATCCATGTCAATGTCATGCGAGGCTTCAGATTCGGATGGGGGTGGGTCATTTCCTCTTTCAATTATATAATGGCGCCGCTGCGTGCTGCTCGCGAGACGCTTCCCGCATGTCGGTTTACAGTGGCATATTCTCTCTGTTAGCCATAATTTACGACACTAGAGAAGTGGTAAGGATAGTCAAATAGTGTCGGCGCGGGATATACCGACCGAGAGTAAGGAAAACAATCAAGAGCGGCAAAAGATGATTCGGAAGTATGAAATAAGCACGTTCTGGCTAGCGAGGAAGGCAAGGAGGGGGTCACAAGCCAGAAAGGTCTAGCTCAGATGGTTGAATATAACAGAGACCCAGCAATGGGCAGCAGGGAGGTGTGAGTCGAGGCCAAAAAGTGGAAGCGAAGAGTGATAGCCAAATCCAGTGAAACGGTGCGCTTACAATACGTCTTGAATATGCTTAGTTATAGCGTGTTGTGAAACAACACTAAAACCACACAAACAATATCTTATCACTCCCAAAAGACTAGCGCAATCCTTAGGTGAGTTCGGGTCCGGACCGTAGTATGCGGCCAGCAGGTTTGGATTGTATAGTTAACAACGAAACAAGTACTATGAGGCACTAACAAAGTCCCCACGGCACTTCACTTGGCAAGTTACAGCAGTTATCTTTCGCCGCGGCGTTGGATGAACATTTGTATGAGACGGATACAAGAAGGTAGTGACTATAAAGATAGTTCTATCACTTCAGGGCAGAGTTTGTACTTGGTGTTCACAAAATATCCCCAGCAATGGCCAATTCCAATTGCTATAATGAGGCAAGCTGCTTCTTCCTTGGCAATTCTCTTTACTGCAGGACTCTCCCATACAGCAGACCTGGACTTGTCCTCATCCAGGAACATTTCCTTCACTTTAAGTACGGCTTAAGCTCAATTGCAAAGTCCGACTAATCGATCCAACAGCTAATGACAGGACTCTCCCTGACAAGTGTGAAGGCAAAGCAGCCGACAAGTCACAACCAATTCTTAGGTGGTTAACTGTTTGAAGCTTAACTGATGAGTCCCTTGCTTGACAATTCGAGCCAACAACTAACTTCAATTTAAAGAACAACTACAAACTGAGATAAAACTAATCTCTGCAAAGTTGACCTGAGATACACTACCACTCAATGCTTCGAACCAATGCCAAGTCAACTTGGGACTTAGAAGTCAATAGCAGCAGCTACATTTGAGCGCTCTAAAGTACAACTTAATCACACCAAGGTACAAGACCAATGGAGAACAAATGAGGGCGAAATGCACTGGCCACTCTCATGTTTTGGTGGCCTATTTATACAAAAGGTGAAAACTACATGATGTAAATAGAATATAGTAATTAAGCCGGGGTTCTTGGTCATGCTGGGTCAATTCCTCGTGGTCTTGTGTCGATCCCGCATGGTTTCGGGCCGAAGCTGTCATCAAAATGACACCGTGGTCTATATTTGGTGCCCATTGCACCCTACTGCACCCGTGGA
Organism: Mycena leptocephala; assembly: GCA_029378395.1. Lineage (NCBI taxonomy): Eukaryota > Fungi > Basidiomycota > Agaricomycetes > Agaricales > Mycenaceae > Mycena > Mycena leptocephala. Next base: position 177,484 of record JARJLF010000269.1, on the reverse strand, counting down.
TGACCAATGCAGTCTGGAGCGATCTAGAGCAGTCTACAGCTTGGCTCTACCTCGGCATGCATGGCTGTGCAAGTCTAGACTCTTACTTGGGTCTAATTGCATCTGTTGTGTGATGGCAAACGCGTTGCGCACATCACATGCTTGTCTTGATGGCTAGAACTCTGTCTGAGTTCCAACCTGTGACTGGGCTCTCGTTCTAGTGGTTTAAGAACACTACCAAAGTGTTCAATAGCAAATCCATATGGCAATCAGACCTGCGGGCTTAATACAGCCTTGGTCTATTCCACAATTATGGAAAGTTTGGCCGCGGGGTGCCCGCGGGGTGGCCGCGAGATGCATAATACCCCATGTACCACTTCGTCTTAATAAACTGAGGCCCCAGGGCTTGTCAAGTTATCCATAGGACGAATTCTGTGCAGTCATTGGTTCCTTAAGTAGAGATATAATCCCTATGAACTGTCTGGGCTTTTGGGTATATCTCCTTGGTACGTGTATTAGAGTACAACATACCCGCGGTGGCCCTGCGGGCATGCTCTGAATACTACAGCCAGTAGTTCGGAGCTCACTCTGGCTCTCCTTTATATCACTGAACAGAGGTCCCAGGTACTAGTACATAGTTCCTTGAGACACAATAATGCATATTCTTATTGTATGAACCTCCCGCGGTGCTCTATAAATAATATGAACATCCCGCGGGACTTGTATGGTCCAAAGAAACCGCAAAATTGCCAGATGGCAACGCAATTGGTGTTGCGTCGTCTCACCGGCTCAGACACGGTGATTGCCGTATGTCTTGCCACGGAATTACGTCAGGAACCGGATAGGGGTAAAAAAACAGTTTGCGCACTGATATGAAGTGCTTTGTGGATTAGTACCCTGGAGGTGCTAATTTAAAGTGCTCGGAAAAGCACTAATTCCCAAAGCACTTCATATTAGTGCCAAAATTCACAAATTAGTACCTAGGTACTAATATGCAGTGCTTTTACTAGCCACAGTGTACGACGGCATATTCAGCTTGATAGCTGGGTAGCTAAGGTAGGCAATAGCACAAAGGGCAGAATAAATTAACTTTTTAAAAACCACGCTACAACGAATGCTGTCGGGAGGATTCCAACCTCTGCTTGCTTTTACTGAGGAAATCTATACTTTGGGGGCACCTTCCAAGGCCACGACGGCTTATTCAGGTTGCTAGTTGGATAGGCATGAGCGAGACAAAGATTAGAAAAAAGAAAAAAGAATTCAAAGGGATACTGCATGCCATCGGAAGGATTCGAACCCCAGTCAAATACAAGACAAGGTAGCTACTTTTGGGGCAGCCTCCAAGGCCGCGAAAGCTCATTCCAAACTGTTCTAAACTCTATTGTGGCCAGTGAGAGAAAAATGAACCCAAAAGAAAAAATTACCCAAACCCCATGGCCATGCCATCAAGAGGATTCGAACCTCCGCTTGCCCAGTCAAATTCACGAGCTGATTGCCTTACTTTTGGGGCAGCCTCCAAGACCACAACAGCTTATTATCCTGCCCTTTGTAACTGGTTTAGCTGCATCATATAGTTCAGATTCATTTTGCCTGGAAGGAACTGGGTTCTAGCGATAAACAAAAGATCGCAGATAATACATCCATCAGGAGGATTCGAACCTCCATCTCTGGTCAACTGTTTTGAACAACGAAAATTTGGGAGGCAGCCTCCAAGGCCACGACGGCTTATTTCACTTACATTCGAGGCGGTCTAGACTCATCATTTGTTCGTTTTATTTTTTGGTTGCCTGGGCCGTTCTGGCACTCTGACTCTTTGACTCTGCTAAAAATTGATTAAAAAAGCACCAACGAGACCCATGCCGTCGGGAGGATTCGAACCTCCATCTCCTCCGCTAAGTCATTCAGGTCCCGATAATTTTTGGAGGCAGCCACCGTAGCCCACAACAGCTTTTGTCACTCACATCTGGGCTGCCCAAATTCTATGGTGCCCAGCGGGAGTAAAACGAATTAAGTAAATAAAAACGAACACCAAATAATTGTCATCGCCCCCATTAAGTTTTCAATCCCAATATATTTGGGGGCGGTCACCATGGCTTACTATGCTGCCCTTTGTAACTGGTTTAGTTGCATCGTACAGTTTAGATTCGTTTCGCCTCAAAGGAACGAGGTTCTAGCAGATCTCGGATCATACAGGCTATCGAGAGGATTCGACCTCCATCTCTGGTCAACTGTTTTGAATAACGAAATTTTGGGAGGCAGCCTCCAAGGTCACGACGGCTCATTTAACTCATAACTCTATGGTACCCAGTGAGAAAAATGAACCCAAAAAGAGTTGAGTGCGCAAATCCAAAACCATGCTGTCAGGAGGATTTGAACCTCCGCGTGCCCATTGCTATGAATTAGATTGGTATCGAGTATTTGGTGGCAGCCTCCAGCTCTGGACTATTCAAGCGCTATGGTACTGAGAGAAAAATGAACCAAGAAAAAAGAGGAGAACATCTTATGGATGCTGCCGGGAGGATTCGATCCTCCGCTTGCCCATTCAAGTTTGATCTCGGGTTGCGTCTACCTTTTAGGCAGCCACCATGGCCAAGATGGCTTATTTGACTGACTGCTGGGTTGGTTAACCTTAATTGGGGCAGTGAGAACGGGAGAAAAAAATCACTAAACATATATGCCATCGGGAAGATTCGAACCTCGGACTCTTCCCTTCTAGTCTTTCAGCCGATCACCTTTGGTCCTTGGGAAAGCGGCCACGAGCCCACAACAGCTATTCTGCTACAACATGCCGTTGGAAGTTTTCGGTGAACCAAAAAAAAAAAAAAAAAACTTTGGAATACAATGCTTATGCCATCGGGAGGATTTGTGGAACTACGGTAATATTCGGGGACGGCCACCATGGCCCACGACAACTTATTTGAGCCATTACTGAACAGATTAAAGTGGGATTAATTGGGTAGTCCAGGTACGAAGGAGCAAGCCGAAGGTTAGAAAAAAAACCAATTGAACAAACTTTATCATGCCATCGGGAGGATTCAAACCTCCGTCTCCTCCCTTTACTTTTTTCCACACTAGTATTTGAGGGCGTCCTCCAAGCCCATGACAGTTTATTTTACTCACACCTGAACTCCTTAGGCTCAATGGTACACAGCGGTAGCAAAGGGAATTTTTTAGAACAAAGACCACCGCAAATGTATGCCATCGGGAGGATTCGAACCTCCCCTCATTACTCATTTTTCCCACGATAATATTCAGGGGCGGCCTCCAAGGCCACAACGGCTTATTTCACTCACCTTTGGACTGGTGAAGTTCTAAATCTGGCACCTGAGGGACGAAAAATGAACAAAAAAAAAACTCTGGAATACATCACTCATGCCATCAGGAGGATTCAAACCTCCGTCTCTCTTCTCAAGTGGTGGACATTTGTAGAAGGCGGCCACCATGGCCACAATGGATTATTTGAGCAGATACTCTGCCTCCACATCCAGGGGCGCGCACCTCGAATTTCGCCGCATCTAATGATCATTGGCTGTGAAGGTGCGCATCGGACAACTACACTAAAACTTTGCAATGCAAAATGTCTCAGAAGTGCAAAACACCTTCAGTTGGAATTCTGGCCTGTTGACTTCGAAGATGGTTCAAGTATCAATGAGACCCATTGATCTGTAACCTTAGAATATAAAAGAATTTTGAACAGATCGCAGTTGGAACTGGCTGAGAATTCAGGCGCGAAGTACGAGGGTTTTGATGCACTGTGATCCCCTCGCTTTTTTGTCATTCGTTGGAGGTAGTACGGAATATGTGTCGGTTTCTTTCCGGAGCGTCCGAAGATGAACGGATGAGAAATGAGCCCACGCGAGAGCATTTCGCACTTCCAAGACATTTTGCACAACACGAGTTAGGCATAGGAATTAAATTTTTCACTACCACTCTTGAATTGGATTTGTACCACATACGTATATACAGCACACCGATCACTCCCTTGCATATACACCGTGTCCCTTGCAATGGATGTATAAACACCCAATCTGCTGCACCCGCCCCTACATCCACTACACATCTGACATCCCATATTCCCAGCACATCCACGTCTCCGGGACAGAATTGCAAGGAACATTCGAGAGATGGAATAGAGGGGTAGATGTGTACTACTACCCCACCCTCGGAGCAGAGCGCACAGGTGTAGGAGAGCATACCCATCCCGTCCTGGTGCAAGAGAAAGGCAGAGAACCAGCGAGCGCGCGCTTCCCTACGGCCCGTTTGCAAATCCGACGTCAAACAGGGAACGGAAGAGCAAAGAAGGAAAGAGAGAGGAAAAAGGAAAGAAGACAATCGAGAAAAGGGGAGAAACTCACGTTGCGATATGCTGGATGATAATAGAGGAAAAACAGGCATCAGTAACCGACGCTCCTCGCGGGTACTTAGAGAAACAGAACAGAGGAGATGAGAAACGAAAGCAGGACATGAAAAATAAATGCATGCGAACGCATAAGCTAACACATGAGCGGAACCACAGACGAAGACAGAATGCACGAAGCGATCAATCGAACGTGAGTTCAATATGACTGAGGATGAGGAGGACGCGACGTCTGAGAACCAAGATGTCGAAGCATGACTCCGAATGAGTGGATGAATGAACCGTGCTGCGAATCGGGATGGAGAGCACGGCCATGGTACCACCACTGCACGTCCTGCTACTCGTCTCGTACTGCAGGCGACGGAGACCGAGGGAGAATGAGGAGAAGGTGCCATCTGAGAACCACCCGTCGCCACATGGCAGGCGAATGGAAGCACAAAGGACAAAGCAGCTGCACTTGGCGCGGTGTGCGGGTTGTGCGGACAGCACACAGATAAGCGGGTGCTGCGTCGCTTCCTTGCACCCACTTGTCGCGTATACACAGTGCCACGATGCCCTTGTCCATCCATGGCCTAAACGACCCTACAATATGCCCGGCCTCGCTTCCGCTCCATGAGGCAAGCGAGATGGATGATGTCGGTAGGGCTGTGCGTGGCTCGCGATGCAGAATCGGAGAATCCAGCGCCGAGTGCAAAAACCAGTAAAACAAGCGGGAGTGGGCCGAGACCAATGCGCCGTTGCGACGTACGCAGACACGCACCCGTCATCGTCCCAGATAGGTCCTAGGATGCATAGCAAGCCTTGCAGGGCCAAGAGGAGGGGAAGAAAATAACGCAGAAGTATGACTCACATGTCGCCTGAGGCAGCTCGCTCTACCTCATATGCTCGGCACCGCCGGGCCCGGTCCGCTTGGGTAGCCGTATTGCGGCGCATACTGTTGCTGTTGTGGATGCAGGCACCTGTGGTAGTGGGTGGTGGTGGGGGTGGTACGCGGGCGCGGATGGGTGGGGATGGTATGCCTGTAGATTTGATTTGGGTAGCCTGTGTACGGGCCCTGGGGTGGGACGACGGCCGAAAACGTCTAGACGGTGTGGTGCTCTGGGATGGGCAGTTGGCGGGGACCAGCGGACGATCCATCCAAAGAGGTGAAGGAGAAAGACGGAAAAGAACAACAAGCGGCCCGGCAAACTCCACAGACGTCACGGAGTTTGCCGCCGGCTCGCGAAAATCTTACGTTCAGTCTTTCACGTCATGCAACCATCAACCCCAACCCGCTCATACGACTCGGCTTCATTACTGTGTAGTACTCTGTAGTACTCCAGTCCACCGCCGAATGTCTCGCCGGCCCAAAACGGTTATTAATATCCCCACAGGCGCTTGAACGATCTCGGATGAAACCATCTCGGATCGGCGTTGTACATCTCTTCACGCTGGCTGCATGATCATCATCTCTTCTTGCTCTCTCTGAGTCTCTTTCTTCTCTCTCTCTCACTGCCTGTTCCGATACCACACTTAGGTAAGTTAAGAGTTCTCTCTGGACCTGGGCTCGTTCCTTAGGTTGGTTCACATTCCGGTGCTCAATGTCATCCACATTGACGTCTCTGCTCATCGCCGGACTTGACGTCTCGGAATAGAACCCCCGCTGGCTACGCTTTCGCGTCTGCCCAACCCATACCACCACACACTGGAAGTCCAATCCCCGTACGTACTTACCTATCGGCAATCCAGTCCACCTATCCATTACTACCCAGCATCGCCTTGTCAACCTATGCACTGCGGTTCTTAGACTCAGTCACCGTGTTGTAAACGCACTTCTTCGTGTTTCACATCTCCACCTGTCTCGGACTCGAACCGTAGTCTAGCCGAACGACTAGTACTCGGATGTGGACGTGCATCTCCCACGCCTCACCTCCGTTAAGTGTTCCCTTTCTCCGCTCGTAGGCTGTAGGCTATGTGTAGGTGCTCCCGTCAACACCTACCAATTTCTCGGTTCTTGTTCCCTTGGTCTCGTCTTGTACACGCTCTAGGCAACCAAAGCCCGAACAAATTATGATGCCGCCCCTCTCAAAAAGAAATCCAACATTGTTCCCTACAATATAAAATCAACGCTATATCAATCCCCATCCCCAAACCCCGTTTGCGCGAAACCCGCTACCTCCAAGTTCAACTGTGAGTCTAGTTTTCGACCGAGTCGCCGCCGTTAATACTTTTCCTGGGTTCCCGTTTCCTCTCTTTTCTCATGCTCAAGTTGTCTGCGCATCTCCATCAGCTCTTGTTCCCTTCTCCGCTCGTAGGCTGTAGGCTGTAGCTGTAGCTGGCCCCATGAATACCTCCCTAGATGCGCATCTCCGCCGGCATGGTCGGGACATTGACAACGAGACCCCGAACAACTTATCAAGCATGTCCCATTCTAGTTCTACTACAGATGAACGGCAAACAGCGAGTCCGAGTCCGAGCGAAAATCCAACATTCCTGCCTAAAAAGAATATCACTCCCAAAGCCCGGTCGCGCGAAATTGGGTTCAAGTCCGACTCTCCCACACCTCGCCGCCCCCCTCCATTAATCCTTTTCCTTTCTCTACTTGTGGCTAGGCTGTAGTTCCTCCTATCAATATCTACCAACCTAGAGTTGTTGAGTTCCTGTTTCCTCTCGAGATCTCTCTCTTTCTCTGATTTGTCTACAGCACATCTCCTGATTTATGTTCTTGACATTGATGTACGCTCTCGGCCTCCGAGCCGGAGTCTCGTTGAGTCACTTCAACTTTCATGGCCTATAACTACCTCCAGAGCTTTGTCTATATACCATGTTCTGCCTGTCGTCACGGCGTACTACTGGCCCGGGCTGCATGAAACAAACTGTTTGCTTGCGAGGCTTTGTGGTCGGACAACCAAAGCCCGAGCAATGTCCCGGGAACGGGAAACTTGGTGCCCTGGATCTAACGTACCGAAAACGAATCCAAACTTGAGTCGATAGATACATTATCACACATGAGTCCCCTCTTGAAATCCCGCACTTTCCTGATTCCGAATCCTGAAAAAGAAATTCAACACTCCTCCCCGAAATAAATCTCAATGCTCAAACCCGTTTATGGTTTGGTTCCACCCCTGCTCCCGAACTCAAGAAATTGAGTGGCTCTATCCGGGAATTCTGAACATTCATACGACGTACATAAATCAAACTCAGACCTTTGGCCTTCCTTCCAATCGAGCTTTCATGGCTTAAACTTGAACTTGAACCTGAATCTTATCTCGAATGTCCCATCCTGTTTAAATCATCCATAAATTCCGACCGTATCGCTCGACGAGTTGGATGGTGTGGGATTTCAGGACTTTGAGGCTGTCGAGTCAAAGAACCCATTCTATGATTTCTGTCGGCCCGCATCCCACGGTGTCTGTTCAATGTTAGCAAATGAGCGCCGAAACGTCACAGCACAGCAGCCGAAATGATTCGATATCACACAGCGCACAGCCCTCCTCCCTCTTTCTCCCTCCCTCATGCCGCCCTTAACTCGACAGGACACCCGCGCAAGTATCTTCAGTTGGTGGTCGGATAGCAACTTGTTGCTTCAGTACGGTCCCACGATCAACCTTCATGCGGCAGCAAAGCAGCTAATAAAGTTGATGTATCACCGCCAGGCAAAGGAATTCATCAAAAAGAACAAAGGCAACCCAATTTCGACAGAGATGTTGGAGATATATTGGTCTTATCTTCCGTAAGTGTTGACATTTTATTGTTTCTGCTCATCGACCGATGGCTGTAGGTGGGACTATGTCGCATGGGAGACAAAGGCCACCATTCTGAAGAGGTTGGCCTTCAAAATTCACTCTGGAAAATTCCGCACAAATGGTGGTGGATTCACCCGGTTTCCTTTACATCTGGGAAATGCTTGGGTCACCAGACCTGGTGGCAAGGAGTTTATCATGCAACTTCTTAGGCGAGCTGACACAGCGCGAGTGCACCATAACACCTATTGTGGAGATGGGAGGCTGTGAGCAACTTGTGACTCTCCTGGAGTGAGTCTGGTACATATACTTTTTGAACAGATTTTCATTGAATGTGAATCAGTGACCAAGATGATGATGTTGTTTTCTGGGCCACGCACACATCATTCAGAATTGCGCCTGGGTTGGAGGGAGCACAGGCTATGGTCGATGCAAAGGTGCAGGATCATATCTTGAAATTACTCAAATCACAGAGCTCGAGGGTGAGGTACTGGACCTGCCGGCTCATGGAAGAGCTAGCTGGCCATGAGCCCACTGTACTGGCCATTTTGGACTTGAATCTGTTGAAGGAGCTCATGGTACTCACTGGGTGAGTCGTTGGATCAGACACATTGTCTCGTAGGAGATTTGATGTTGAAACCCCGTGTTGCAGGAGGGACTCCTGGGAGGACGATGTAATCCATGCACTGCACGCAATCAGTGAATGGCCAGACGGTGCTGCAGCTCTTGCAGACTTGGATGTATTTGAGGAGCTTCAGTATGTAGACCATTATCACTCTCGCCTACCCAAACTCCTCGACAATATTACTCAGACAAGGCAGGAAGGCCAGACTCTGCACACGAGAGGGCTGATTTGTGACAGAGAAATAATATATACTCGTAACACCAGTCCGCATTGCGATCATTTAAATTTGCATTGGGTAACACAATACAAGAATCTGAACTGGAGGCCATTCCTGTGCCAGAGCAAGAACCATCCTAAGCAAAATTTGAACCAAGTTGTTATGGGGATACCGAGTGTCCACCTTTCTCCTGCAATGAGTCCAATGACTCTAGGTTATTATGCCTGATAAACAAAGAAATAAGAAATATAAAAGAGAGGACATGAGGGTACACATACATTTTTACCTCAAAACTTGCATTGTCATCGTCAACTTCAAGAAAAAGTTGGATTTGCATGAAAATCAAATGCGGCTGCAATACTAGTGGGGCTTACCTTGAGATACGTTGTTCTCTGAGATTGTAACTCCCTTGTTGAATCCAGTACAGTAGATACCGCAAAATTCTGTTTCACTTATGGAATACAATTTATGAAGTAGCACTTCGAACTGCACGGGCACTTGGATTGTCCGACCAAACCATTCAAGGTGAGTATTCGAGGATTCAACATGATACATCGGTCCAATCACATGTTTGGGATTGAAATGGTTGAGATTGCAGGGAAAACAGTGTGATGTCAAGAGTGTGAAGTCTATCAAGAGACGAAAATGGATAGGCCCCATTTTGCGAAAAACTGCCCAATGTGTCAAAAAACCAGCGACTTTGCGCCCGTCGTTATTGGACTTGATGGACTTTTATGGGCACTATATACTGTGCAAAAAGTATTTCCCGCATGTCGGGCAAATACCAGCAAAACAGAGCATCGACTTGGGACTTGGGAGCAACTTCAGAAACAGACTGAAATGCAATAACAACTCGAATGAGAAACAACTTTTCGAATTGACAACCTGAAGATGCGACAACCTGGCAAGCGCAACTTCAGGTTGCGTGAGATGTTGCAACTTCCCATGACGCAACTTGGATCCCGGCATATTTCCTTGGTTGTAACTTGAATGGCCAGCAACTTCAGGAGGCTGCAACTCCATCCGGGCATGCAGCATCTTCTGTCTTAGATATTTAGAGTAATTAGGCCCGTATATAATGTGCGTACCTGCGGTACATAGAGTTCGGATTTGAGTGAGAGTATTGTTATGAATTCAAGCCATCGCTCCTGGGTGGGGCCCTACCATGTAATTCTAACTACCCGCATACCTAAAAGCCTGCAATTCCACCTGATGTGTCTATGGAAAGAATTTGCTGTGAAGGTACGAGAATCGAACCTCATTAATTCTCTCGTCATTACTTCTAAGCAGGTGGATGGCCAAATGTGTGCAATTCGGAGAAGATTGCACAAGATTAAGCGCCTTGTCAAATCTGTGGAGAGATAGTATTGTTTCCAAGGACGATAGTGATGATTTTCCGCGGTATGAATCATATTGTGAGGCTCGTATTGCCAGAAGGAAGTTGTTACCCAGCAAGAAATGCGGGACTGCTCATCCTTCCCAGTGCGGAGATACCTGTGACGGTCTGAAAACTAAATGATATGACCAACCTTTATCCCAATGCAGACAGTTGAACATAGCCCGCATAAATTCTATACCGGCCCGATGAGTCGCTTGTAAGTTATTTAGAGAATAATTGGCCAGAGGAGAACGAGATCGATAGGCTTCTCGAGACTGTTTTTGCAGCTGGTCTTTCTTCGGAACGCTTCCAAATGGCCTGGTGCCTCCTCGCAACATTGAGACTTCAACGGATGCTCCCACAGGTGGTCGACCACGATATATCCTCGACTTGGACCGGGCAATTGAGCTCCATGATATGGGAAACACGTAGGATACCGTTGCAGATGCCCTCGGGGTGTGCAGGCGGACACCTTATTAGATAGCTTGCGCAAAAGCCGCATGCGGCTTTTGGGTGCGCAAACTCACCGCATGCGGCTTTTTATTTTTATTTCGCTCTGGTGGTCAGAGGGTGCTATTCGGCACTCCTAGTGATGCTCCGGAGCAAAAAAAGTATAGTGCCGCGTGCGGCTTTTGCGCAAGCTCTCTATTACCACCTTGAGCGAGCCGGGCTGTCCATCCTTCACTGAAATAGACGACGATACACTGGATGGCATGGTGGCTGAAATCTCACTCAAACATCCATTTGCTGGAAGCTCCACCGTTCAAGGACATCTAGAGGCACAGAATGTGCATATTCCTATCGCCCGAGTGAAGGAGAGTCTCCGGCGGGTCGACACAATTGGCGTCATTGTCCGGCAAGCATATTTTATCTTTTTTCAGGGTTGAAACTAATATCGTTTCAGTTGGAATGGAGTTATTACCTTCACAAACTGCGCACGGCCAACAACAAATCCCCTTTCGCCATTTACAAGTTGAGCCGTGAGAAGGCCATCAACGGTGGCTACTGGACTGACCTAATTGCATCGCATCCATCCTATGGTGACGACCCTAACGAGCCCTTCCTCCCCTCGATGGACTTGGTATTGACCCCACATCGCCGGATTACACCGAGTTCACCGACGCAACGGCTGAGCGAGAGGCGGGTGTATATGTGAACCATAATAATAAAGTGAATAAGATAAGGGCAGCTTTGGGGATTTCGACTATATGTCTGACGACGGTAATTGGGGGATCAATGCATATTGTAGGGATAGGTTGCGACCGGCTGTCCCGAAAGGTGTGTTTTGGCCGAACAAAACTTGCCGCAAAAAGTGAAATGGCTTTCTGAGGTTGCAACTTGAAAAGTTGCATCTGATTAAACATGACACATTCTCAACTTGCATCCTCTCGAAGTTGCCCTTCCAAAAACATGGTAAATTCAAGATGCCCCAGATTTGAAGTTGCAACTTCAGCAAGTTGTCCAGTAATTTGAACCAGAAAAATGAAGTTGCAGTTGAAATCCCGGCTGAAGATGTGAAAACGATTTGCACACTATGTTTGCCATAGACTTGGAATGTCGGATATCTTGCACTTCACTTGTTCAAGTTGTTGGAGAATCCATTACAATAGATTCCGGGAAGTTCTATTTCACTTAGAAAATACGATTACAATTTGTCAAGTAGTACTTTAAACTGTACGGCCACTTGGATTATTTGACCAGTCTGACCCAACAATTAAAGTTGAATGTTCGAAAATTCAACATGGCACGTCGGTCTAATCGAATTGGATGTCGAGATTGTCAAGAGCCAAAATGGATAGGCCCCATTCTGCTCAAACTGCCCAATGTGCTAAAAAAAACAGCCGAAAATGCGGCCAAAATCGCGACTTTGCGCGCGTCATTATTGGACTCAATGTTGGATGTACTATAATGGCAGCGTGAGTGATTAATTGACCACTTGAATTAAGCACTTTCGATTGTGATTTACAGCCGGATCAAGAGCACTTTTTCCTTGGAATATTAATCGGTGACTTGGCAAAGGGCTAAGATCAAATGAAAATGAGCCAACTCCTAATGGCCTTGTGGCATCTCCCCGGGCTTGGGAGCCGTACGATTCTCCGAGTCCGCTTTGATCCCAATTTCTTCTGATAACTGCGAGAATTTCTTTCTTCAACTCACCGCTCCAAAATCTAGGTTTCAAGTCGGCGCTGTTTCCACTGGGTTCCTAGGACTTTCACTTCTATACTTTCTAAATTTTATGACAAGAACATCCTGTCCTGCCTCTCAGACACCGCCTCTTCTGACCTTCACGGGCTCTGGAGGTGCGTTGAGATATATTTTCCAGTTATTCAGGAATACTTGCTTACATCCATCTACGCATCTGACATCCCATATTCCCAACACATCCAACGGAATTGCAAGGAACATTCCAGAGACAGAATAGAGGGGTAGATGTGTACTACCACCCTACCCTTAGGGTTCACCAGGGGTAAAGGTAAACCTTCAAAGGTCAGAGGTAAGGTACAATGAGGTAGAGGTAGAGGTCAAGGCAAAGTTGTACCTCCCAATTCAAAATCAAGATTTCTGGGTCTGCACCCATTCTATGGTGGAGTAATAAGCTAGAGATTATGGTTTAATGTATAAAATTAGGTCTCAGAGGTCTACAGGGCCTTTAAAAGAGAATACCTCTTAATTTACCTCCCAAGGTCAAGAGGTAAGGTCAAAGGGGGTAGAGGTAAAGGTTGGCCCATTTGTACCTCTACCTCTACCCCTGGTGAACCTTACCTACCCTCGGAGCGGAGTGCGTACGTGTAAGAGAGCATATCCATCCCGTCCCGGTGCGAAAGACAGAAAACCGGTAGGATGCGAGCGCGAGTTCCTCTATGGCCCGTTCATGATGGCGCCTCGAGCAATCCGAAGCCGAACAGGGAACGGAAGAGCAGGAAGAAAGAGAGAAAACAGGATGGAAGCAGGTCGAGGAAAGGGTAGATAAGAAAGGAAACTCACGTTGCGATATGCTGGATAATAAGAGAGGTAAAAACAGGTATCAGTAAGCGTCACGATCCTCGCGGGTAGAGAAACAGAATAAAGAGGAGATAAGGAACGAAAGCATGACATGAAAATAAAGGCAATAACATAGCACATGAACGGAACCGCAGAAGGGCAGAATGCTAAAAGCGATCAATCGAAGTTCGACATGACCGAGGAGGACGCGACGTCGAGGCATGAGTGGGTGAATGAACCGTGATCGGGATCGGGATGGAGAGCACGGCCATAGCCTACCAATCGTCTCGTACAGTGGACGATGGAGAGCGAGTAAGGATGAGGAGAAGGTGCTCGCGATGCAGCAGGGTGAATGGAAGCACAAAGGACGAAGCAGGCGCGCTGTTCGGGTTGTGTAGGAGGTAAACGTGCATCCCATTGCTCGTTGAAAGGACGCTGCCTTGCATCCACCACCGCTCGTTCTGCGTATCCACAGCGAGTGCCATGATGCCCATCCCCATTCATGGCCTAAACGACCATACAATATGCCCGGCCTCGCGTCCACTCCATGAGGCAAGCGAGATGAATGACGTCGGTAGGGTGGTGCGTAGCTCGCGATGCAGGACCCAGCGCCGAGTGCAAAAGGCAGTAAAACGAGTAGGAATGGGCCGAGACCGATGCGCCGTCACAACATATGCAGACACGCGCGCGCCATTGTGGCGGATAGGTCCTAGGATGCATAGCAAGACCGCGAGGCCAAGAGGAGGGGAAGAAAATAGTGCAGAATAATGACTCACATCTCGCCTGAGGCAGCTCGTTCTCCTCGTCGTTTTTTTCCCTCCCTCCACATTCCCATTCGCATTCCCGTTCCCTATCTCCCCGGGCCTCCCGCTCGCAATCATCTGCCCTCATATGCTCGGGTGCGCCGGGCCCGGTCCGCTTCTGTTATGGATGCGGGTGCCGATGCCGGTGAGTGTTGGTAAGGTGGTGGTACGCGGGCACGGGCGGGCGTTGATATTGATTTGGGCTGATTCATGTAGGGATTGTATGCCTACGTACGGGCCCTGGGGCGAACCGGGGGCCGGACGACGACGGCCGAACCATTGTGGTGCGGTGAGTGCCTTGGACAGCTTCCGATCCATCCACTTACCCGTGCTTATAGAGTCGCGTCTTTTCATTTCGTTTGCCGCTTCGTATGTCTTTCATTCATTGTATCAAGTATCTGCTCACAACTTGTCCAGTGCCACGTCTTTCTTATTCTACTCACTTGCCGCTGCATCCTCCATTACACAGGGCCTGAATTGTGTGGTCTGTCGGATCGGGGGTCGGATAGATAGGGAAGGAGGGCGATGGCCTGTAGGATAGTGCAGTAGGCAGCGCATGTACTGTAGGAGCAATAATTGAATATTTTGTATATTCCAATATGTGCCTACCAAAGTAATTGAAAGCTCGATGCACCTCGATACTGCAGATATAAGCTCGTTCGCGCTCGATTTACGTCGATATTGCTCGATTTTCATCGAGGTACATCGAGCCCAGTCCAGATTATCGAGCGAAATCGAGGACCCATCAAATTCCTCGATCTAGCTCGTTCTAGCTCGATTTTCTTAGCTGGGTTTCTCACTGGGGCTGACAGACGATCCATCCAAAGAGGCGATGAAGAAAGACAACTTGGAAAAGAACGAGAAGCAGTCCGGCAATCTACAATAATACCGACAAACGTGATACGTCATTGCACTTTCAGTCTTTCACGTCGTGCAACTGGCAGCAACCTCAACCCGTTCATATATTCGACGCGACTTCATTCCAACTAGTACTCCAGTCCACCGCCGAATGTCTCACCGCCTATATCCCCACTTGAATGGTCTCGGATTCAAGGATACCTCAGTGACTGACATCATGAAGCTCTCGTACATGTCTCTTCAATTCCGACGCTGTCTGCATGATACCACTCTCCTCCTTCTCTCTCCGAATCTCTCTCCCTCAGCGCTACCCGACCAGTCTTATTACAGAAACTCGCAGTCTCAAACCTGCAAGACTTGAAACGGTACACATTCAATTCTGCAGGCTGTGGGCCGCCCAATGCCAACATTGACGTCTGGCTTATCGGCAGATTTCAAGGCGCGAAACACAAGCCAATCCGGTTCCGCACCCTCTGCCCGCAACGTCTCGCCCGACCCATACCACCACACACCGGCAGTCCAATCCTCGTACATATCCTGTCCTCCCTGTTGACAATTTCTCCAAGTCCTTGCCAATCTCGGACGCAATGCGGTTCCCAGATTCAGTGTCGTAAACGCACTTTGCACTTCTTCTTCCTTCTTTCTTTCCTTTCACGCCTTCCTCTTCCTCACTGCATCCCCTTCCCAACCCGCCTTGACCTATCTCGGACTTGGACAATAGTCGAGCTGTACGACGTGGACATGATACACATCTCCCCATGTCTCGCCGCCCACGGCTCACCGCTGTTAGCTCTTAGGCTGGGCTGTAGCTGTTTTATCAATACCTATATGGGTTCCTGTTTCTTTAATCTTTCTTGTTTCCATTTTCCTCTCCTCGTCTCGTCTCGTCTTCTCGTCTTCGCATCTCCGCTGATATGCTCTAGACGTTGCCAACTAAAATCCGAACAATACATTCAAGTATATCCCGTTCTAGATCTACTATAGACGAATAGTGAATTCGAGTCCGAAGATCCCGCAATCTGAACCCAAATCTCGAAAAGAAAAATGCAACATTCCTCCCCAAACTCCGAAAAAAAAAATCAAATCACGAAAGCCGCTTCATGCTTTGTGCTTGGGTCCACCCCTACTCTCTAAACTGTCTTATAGCAAGTATACTGCAGTCTCAACGCAGATTATGGATCTGGGGTTCTGAACATACACTCGTTTCGCTGCTTCATCAGTAGGGCTTGAACCTAAATCTCGTCTCGGCCGTCCCGTGTCCCACGCCTCACAAATTCGACCGCATCCAAGCCTAGTACTAGTATTTAAAATTTTCTCATCCGAGTCCCCGAACAACTTCAAGTTCGAACCCCGGACATTTTATCCTCTGAGATTTCGCCTGCAAGACTGGCGCGCGCTCCGAAAACAAAACAAAAAATAGTGTCCATTCTCCGATGCACGTCTCACGGTCTTCAACTCCGGTTCGTCTGTCCACTCGAGTCTTTTTTTTTGTTGACCACCGAAATAGTATGTACGCATGCAGTGCCGGTACTTACTACGCACGTCCCGTTCTAGATCTACTATAGACGAACAGCGAGTCGACCTCCGAAAATCCGCAATCTGATTCCGGTTCCGATTCCGAACCCCGAAAAAAAAATCCAACATTCCTCCCCGTTCAATTCATATTATATCAATCCCACAGCCTGAGCCCATTTATGGTTTTGCCTTATGGTTTTGCCGACTCGTGCTCTTGAACTCTTGAATTAATAGTTTCTAGGTCCGAGTATACTCAGGTCCTAGTACTGGTGGCAATGTAGATGTGGATCTGGGAGCGTGCGTAAGAGTTCTGACCTTTATAACGACATACATACAGAGTTTGGAATCCCGCCAACTTCGCTTGCAATCGAGCCTTCATTTCATCGAATGAACTGAATCTCATCTTGGATACTTCGGAGGTGGTTCAAATATTAATGAATGCTATGGATCTGTAACATTAGAATATAAATAGGTTTGAGGAGATTCCTTTTGGAACTGGCTGAGAATTTGGCCACGAAGTGCGAAGATTTTGATGCACAGCGATGATTCCCCATGAAACCGCCCTCCACTTCGGTAGCTCGAAACATTCAATACCTGCTCGACTTTTCTCACCCTTCGGAGGTATTCCGAGGATGAACGGATGAGAAATGAGCCGATGCGAGAGCATTTTGCATTTGCATTAGAAGTTAGTTATTAATTCTTTGGATTACCGCATTTGGATATGTACAGTTGAATTCCTAGTATGGAATAAAGTTGGGAGACCAGCCAAAATGCTGGCCAACCCCATTCCATACCGCGGATATTCCATATGAGATGTGTTCTGCAGTGGTGAGAGGGCATTTGGGAGAAGCCCAGAGGCCATTCCATACCACGGAATTTGGCTGTGTGTTCCATATGACCTTATTCCATATGAGGAACTCAACTGTACTACTCATCTCCCCGTGCACAGCACGCTGATCCCTCCCTTGCGCATACGAAATTCCCCTTGCACCAGACACCTAAACACCCACGCGGGGACTTCACCCGCGCCTGCGTCCCATTTACACCCCATCCGCACCTCTGTTTCCCTTTTCCGGCGAGGCACATCCCCGTCTGCGTGACCTGAGTCGGAGACGCAGAATGGGGAGGGGTAGATTGGGAGGACCGGACCGGAGATGTATACACCCCGCCCTCGGAGTGGAAACGTCCCATTCCGTCCTGTCTCATCCCGTCACTGCCCCAGGCCCACGCCGCAGGAAAGAACCAAAGACGAGAAACGCAGCGGCCCAGACGGTACGAGTGCGGGTGTAAGGGGAGGGGAAGCGAGGTCGTAAGAATATGCCCCCGCAGTGTATGTCACCAAAACCAGAATAAAGTGGACAAGACAAAACTCGAGAAAACCGAAAAACCGAAATAGGGAGACCGGAAAAGGAAGGAAGAGTCCCGTTGCGTTGCTGCATAAGAAAAGAAAAGAAAAAGCCGTCAGTATAGCACCACGATCGTCGGGGTCAGAAAGAGAAGGGATAAGAAAAGGAAGGGAAAGGATAACATAAAAGCATGAGATAAACGGAACCGCAGAGACAGGAAAAGGCAGGCGGAATGAAGTGAACGTAAGTTCGATATGACAGAGGATGAGTTAGCGGAGAACCACTGTCGCGACGCGGCAGGGCTCGAGACGAGATCAGGAGCGAGATGGAGCGCACGGCTATGGGCATGGTCCCACCGCTGCAGGTCCTGCCAATCGTCTGTCAGCGGATTGGCGGCGCGTGAGGGGGTGAATGGATGCACGAAGCACCAAGCAAGGGCGCCGGTGTCCGGGCTGCGTGAGAGCTCGTCGCGTGCATACTGTGGGGATAGACGAGCTCGTGCTCCTGCGAGAGCGCATTCACTCGTCGCGTATAGAACGCTCACACCTCCTGCGAGAGGACATGCATCCTCAGCCTTCGACGCCAAGGCGAGGCATCGTATACCCAGCAAACAACGCCCCACGGCTCACAAAGAGCATAGACGCTCGCTGCATCCTACATCCTCGAAGATATGCGGCAGTCGCAAGACTACACCCCACATGTCCTGCGAGGTTAAACACTGGGCGTCTCATCCAGGAAACGCCAGCCGCAAACAGCAAGCACGACAAGTCAGGCATAAACATAGACGACGCCGCGCCACGTCGTATCGTCCACGCAGGGCTCGTCTCCACCATCCAAAATGACCAGGCAAGACAAGGCATCATACACCCAGCAAACGAAGACCCAGCAAACAAATACACACTCGTCGATGTACCGCCTCGCAGAGCAGAGCATAGACGCCCACGTCCTGCGTCCTCGAAAATGATGCCACCGCGAGGATCGCACCCCACCCCACACGTCGTGCGAGCTGAGCTGGAAACGCCCACGCCGCTCGTCTCCCTCGCGCCATCCAGCAACTCGCCTCCTTCCACCCTTGAGCTTCGAACCCGTCGCATCACTCGCTGGATCATCATGCACAGTGCACAACGAGCGCCACGCATGCCACAGCCGACCTCGCTTTCACCAGACGGGACGAAGCGAGATGAACGAAGCGAGATGGATGACATCGGGGGTGCGTGCGTACGTGGCTCGCGGTACGGGTGGTGGTGGTGGAGACAGGGCACCAGAGCATTAGCGCAGGAAAGAGGGCGGAGTGGGCGTAGGATACACATATCCTGATCCGCCTCCAACGATGTCGATGGCGCGAGCGCATCCTCCAGTCGTAGCATATAGGATGAATAACGAGACCACCAAGATGAGAGGAGGGAAAAGGAAGAGAAAATAACGCAGAAAAGCAGGAAGAAAATAATGGGGAGAAGAAAGACACGCACATCTCGCCCAAGGCAACTCGCTCTCCTCATTGTCCTCCTCCCGGCCTCCTTGATCCCATTCCCATTCGCATCCCCATTCCCTATCACCGTCCTCCCCACCGTCGGACTTCTAAACTCAAAACGCCAGACTCAGCGCAGGTGGGCCCGATTGCAGCAACGCGTGCGAATGCGGTGGTGGGGCAGGCGACGCCGAGCACCTCCACTGCTGCCCCGGCTTCTCCTGCTGGAACATCGCGACCTGTGCGTTCGTGGGCCGGTGTGGCGCGGCGTGGGGACACCTGGCTGGTACGAAGGGCGGAGGCTTGGCGCCGTATGCTGGCGGGTTCGCCCACCGTTGCCGTATTGCGGCACATGCTGCTGTTGTGGGTGCGGAGGTATGCGTGCGGGTGCGGATGGGGTGGTACGGTGGCGCGGGTGGGCGCTGGTATTGGTTCGGGTGGGGATGGTATCCTTGTGGATGTGGATTTGGGTAGGCGGCGTAGGGTCTTTGGGGCAGTTGCGGGGACGGGCCGTGTGGGGGTGGGGCAGCGGCCGAAGATGTCTTCGCAGGCGCGTGGCGCTCGGGCCGGGCGGTTTTGCGGACCAGTAGACGATCCACCAAAGAGGCGAAGAAGGACACAAGCGGCAATCTACAATAATACCGGCAAACTCCACAGATCAACCTTCACGTCCACTCAACGTTTCAGCTGGCTCGCAGACTCAACTCGACTTTTCAGGTGTTCTGGTCTCATATTCTAACTCAAATGTCTCACCGGCCCAATACAGTTATCAATATCCGCGCTTGAAACCGGTCTTGGATACTTACCGACATAATGTACCTCTCGTACTCATACATGTCTCATCCTGTCTCATCTGTGCGACAGTCATCGGTTCAATTCCGAGATACCAATCAATCTCTTCCTTCTGTCTCTCTCGTCTCCTTCAAAGTTATTTCTCTCACTGACCCGCTGCGCTACTCCTACACCCAGACCAGTCTAAGGTCTTATTTCAGAACTTGAATTCTTATCTCTACGTTGGACTTGTTCCCTAACTGGGTACACATTCCTGGCTGTGCTGTGTGGCGCTCAAATGTTGACGTCGCTGGCTGATCGATGCACTCAGTGAACACTCAAAACGTACTTGCCTCTCGCAATGCAACCCCGCAACGTCTCACCCATAGCATAGAATGCAATCCTCGCACATACATCCATCCAATCAATATCCAACATTGCCTTGCCAACCTCAACACACTCCCTTGCGTATCTGCGGTTCCAGTAGCGTGTCGTAAACCCACTTTTGCTTCTTTCTTCCTTCTTCCGTCTTTCACACCCGCAGCTCCCTTCCCAACCTTTCCCAACCCAACCACACTATCTCACTCGAGCGAAAATCTAGCTGTACGACGTGGACAGGGACGTGGTATACATCTCCCACGCCTCACTGCGCACTGCTGTTATTAGGCTGTATATGTAGCTGCCCCTATCAACCCACGACTCGTAGCTGTTGAATATTGCCCAAAATTCAGCCATAAAATTTTAAACCCCCCAAAAATCTCCCGAAAAATAATCGACGGGTAGCTCTGGGATCTGAATCCTCAGGCGAAGATATTAAGTACAGTTCCTCTATAACATGATATTATAACAAATTCCGATAGTAACAGCTCTGAGATCCGAACCCGCTGCCGCAGGCGAAGATCTTATTTATTTTAAGTACGGTTCCTCCACGAAACACATGTAATATCATAATAAATCCACAGCAAACCTGGTTCCACTCCTACCTTTGAAATTAAATAATTATGTACCACCAACATCGAAGTCTTTCTATCGGCCCGCATCCCCGTACGGCCATCAGTTTAAAATTAATAAATCATATCGATCATATGTCACATTTACACAGCATGCCAAATGGCTAACTCACGAGGCTCTACAGCCTTCCCTCTTTCTCCTCCTCCCCATGCCGCCCTTGACTCGAACAGACACCCGCACGAGCATCTTCAGTTGGTGGTCAGATAGCAACTCGTTACTCCGATACGGTCCAACGATCAACCTTCATGCAGTGGCAAAGCCGCTGATAAAGTTCATGTATCACCGCCAGGCGCAAGAATTCATCAAAAAAAATAGAGGCAGCCCGCTTTCGAAAGAGATGTTGGAGATATATTGGTCTTATTTGCCGTAGGTGTTGAGGTTTTATTGTGTGAGCTTGTCGGCCTATGCAATGTTGTTGCTCTAGGTGGGACTTTGTCTCGTGGACAACAAAGCGTGCTATTCTGTGGGAGTTGGTACACAGAAGTGATGCATCCGAGGATCAGGCGCAAGCAGTGGTGGATTCACCTGTTTTCCACTACATCTGGGAAACGCTTCAGTCTCCGGACTTTGAAGCACAGGCTATGCTATACCGGCTACTCGAGAGCCTGTTACAGTACAAGTGCACCATCCCACCCATCTTGGAGATGAGGGGCTGTGAACGACTTGTGGCTCTCCTGGAGTGAGTGTGATACATATCCTTTTTAACACAGATTTTCATTTACTGTGAATCAGTGACCAAAAATATAATGTTGTTTGGGAGGCCCTGTACACATTGAACACGATTGTACATTGGTTGGAGGGGGCACAGGCTATGGTCGATGCAAAGGTGCAGGACCACATCTTGAAATTACTCAAGTCAGGGAGCTCGATGGTCGTGAATCAGACCTGCTGGCTTGTGGAAAGACTAGCTGACCATGAGCCCACTGTGCCAGCCATTTTGGAGTTGAATCTGTTGAAGCAGCTCGTGGTACTCACAGGGTGAGTCATTGGATCAGACATAATGATATACCATCTTGTAGGAAACTCGATGTTGAAACCCTGTGTTGCAGGAGGGAATCCACGTCCTGGGAAGCAATTGATGCACTCCATGCAATTAGTCGATGGCCAGAAGGTGTCGCAGCTCTTGCAGACTTGGATGTATTTGAGGAGCTTCGGCAACTGGCCAAGGAAGAGACTTCTGGAGATCGAACTCAAGAGCTACGCACACTCCTCGACAATATTACTCAGTACAAGACGGGAAACCCAGACTCTGCGCACGAAGGAGTTGATTTGTGACAGAGAGATAATATGTATTAGTTGTAACAGAAATCCGCATCACAATCATTCAAATTTATCTGCATTCGATAACACAAGAGTCTGAACTGGTGGCCATGTCTATGCCAGAGCCAAGAACCCCGGTGAGCAAATTTGGACCAAGTTATTATGGTGCTACTGTTCCTCCTGCAATGAGTCCAATGACTCTGGGTTATTATACCTCGTATAGCAACGATATAGACGCGAGGACATGAGGGCAGGCATATATTTTTTCCTCGAAACTTATGTTCTCGTTGTCTTTGTGGAGGAGAAATTGGATTTGTATAGTCACCGAAAAAGTAAATGCTGCTCCAGTTGTGCTTAGCTTGATCAACAGGTCTCTCACTGAACTTGCACCCCACTTGTTCAACTTGTTGGAGAATCCATTAACATTAGATTCCGGGAGGTTCTGTTTCACTTACAATATATGATTACAATTTGTGAAGTAGTACTTCGAACTGCACGGGCACTTGGATTGTCTGACCCAACCATCCAAGGTGAACATTCGAAGATTCAACATGATACATCGGTCCAATTACATGTTTCAGCTTGAAATCCTTGAGATTGCAGGGGAAAATGATATGACATCAGGAGTGTGAAGATGAAGAAGCATGGGTCCTACTGGGCTTTGAAAACAGCCAAAAATGGGCCAAAATCGCGCATTTGCACACGTCATATTAGGGTGTTTCAGACATCCCAATTTGGGGTCTTGAAACCGCCCTCCTGTTTAGTGGCTCAAAACCATTTAATTCCTGCTCATTCTTTGGAGGTAGTCTATAACTAAATATGTGTCGGTTTCATTCTGGAGATTCCAAGGATGAATGGATGAGAAACGAGCCCACGCGTGGGCATTTCGCACTTCCAAAGCATTTTGCATTGCACAAGCTAGTCATTGTAATTAATTTTTTTGTTCTATCGCATACAGCACGCCGACTCCTCCCTGGCGCATGCCCCGCGCCCATTGCCCACGCAGGCGATCCGCTGCACCCGCGCCTGTGTCCCATCCTACATCCATCTACGCATCTGACATCCCATATTCCCAGCACATCCACGTCTCCGGGACGGAATTGCGAGAGACATTCCTGGGACGGAACAGCGGGGTAGATGTGTACCAATACCCCACTCTCGGAGCGGCGTGCGTAGGTGTAAGAGAGCATACCCATGCTGCCCGGTGCGAGAGAAACGCAGAAAACCAGCAGGGTGCGAGCGCGAGTGCCCGTTTGCACCTCGAGCAATCCAAAGCCGAATAGGGAACAGAAGAGCAGGAAGAAGGAAAGAGAGAGAAAAACAGGACGGAAGAAACAAAAACTCGAAAAAAGGTGAGACAAGGAAGAAAACTCACGTTGCGTTACACTGGATAATAAGAGAGGAAAAAACAGGCATCAGTAAGCGTCACGATCCTCGCGGAGAGAAACAGAACAGAGAGGGGATGAGAAACGAAAGCATAACATAAAAATAAAGGCGTGCGAAAGCAATAAGATAACATATGAATGGAACCACAGACGGTCTGAATGCACAGAGCGATCAATCGAACGTCGAATGTAAGTTCGATATGATTGAGGATGAGGAGGGCGCGACGTCTGAGAACCAAGACGTCAATGCATGAGCGGGTGAATAAACTGTGCTCGGAATCGGAATAGAGAGCACGGCCATGGCCTGGCAATCGTCTCGTAGAGCGGACGATGGAGAACGGGCATGAATGAGGGGAAAGTGCCATCTGAGAACCACCTGTCGTGATGCAGCAGGGTGAGTGGAAACACCAAGGACGAAGCAGGCGCGCTTGGCGCGGTGTTCGGGTAGTGTAGGAGGTAAACAGGCATCGTATTGCTCGTCAAAAGGACGCTGCCGTGCACCCGCCATCGCTCGTCGTGCGTATACACAGCGAGTGCCACGATGCCCATCCATGGCCTAAACGACCATACGATATGCCCGGCCTCGCGTCCACTCCATGAGACAGCGAGATGAATGACGTCGGTAGGGTGGCGCGTAGCTCGCGATGCAGGGCCCAGTGCGGAGTGCAAAAGCTAGTAAAATGGGTAGGGTGCCCAGACCGATGCGCCGTCATGATGTACGCGGACGGGCACCTACCATCATAGCAGATAGGATGCATAGCAAGACTGCGGGGCCAAGAGGAGGGGAGGGAAGTAACGCAGAAGAATGACTCACATCTCGCCTGAGGCAGCTCGCTCTCCTTGTCGTCTTTTTCCCTCCCTCCTCATTCCCATTCGCATTCTCTCGCGGGCCTCCTACCCAGCCCCACCAATCACCCGCCCTCATATGCTCAGGCCCGGTTCGCTTGGGTGGCCGTATTGCGGTGCATACTGCTGCTGTTGTGGATGCGGTGCCTAGGACAGTCATGCGGGTGGTGGTGGGGGTGGTCCGCGGGCGCGGACGGGCGTTGTTATTGATTCGGGCTGATTCAGGTGGGGATGGGATGCCTGCGCATGCGTACGGGCCCTGGGGCGAACCGGGGGCCGGACGACGACGGCCGAAGACGTCTAGGCGGCGTGGCAGTCGGGGCTGAGCGCTGAGCGGTTGGCGGGGACCAGCAGACGATCCATCTAAAGAGGCGATGAAGAAAGACAACTTGGAGAAGCGGTCCGGCAATCTACAATAATACCGACAAACGTGAGACGTCATTCAAGCACTTTCGGTTTTTCACGTCGTGCAACCAGTAACCTCAACCCGTTCATATATTCGACGCGACTTCATTCCAACTAGTACTCCAGTCCACCACCGAATGTCTCACCGCCTATATCCCCACTTGAATGGTCTCGGATGAAACGGTCTCGGATTCACATCAGCCTTTTGACATTTTGATTGTGGCGTTTCACGTGTTTGGCGTTTTCGCGTTGTTCACCAAAATTTTTGGTCCTCTCCTGGGTGGTGCAGATGAGAGATGGGTCCCAAAGTGCATATAATTGTTAGTGTGGTGGGGAAGACACTTGGAGTGGTCGAAAACTGTCAGGATTGTTGCCGCTTCTGGTGCAATCGGCAGATCTTTGTTCGGCGTTGTGAGAATTTTGATGAAAATTGTGGGCGTTGCGCGTTGAGGCATTTTCAGGCGTTTTCACGCATTCACAGCGCCGGCTCCTCAATTAAAAGGGCATTTTAATTAGCTACGCTTTTCAAAGTATGCTATTACATATAAATTAGCCGAAAACTGAATTTTATATGTCTGATTTGGTACTCAACCAAATCTGATCTTAAATCTAACGTATCAAAGTCCAAATAAATGTCCTTCAAACTTCAAGTATCGCTGCACGTTTTGCTGACCATGAAATGCAATCCAAAAAATAAGGAATAAAGGGTCTTGAAATGAGTAACAATACCTCAAGTATAAAGCCCATCGATATGGCTGTCGATATTTTGAATTTTGAATTACATTTAGAGGAAGATTAAATGAGAGGTATGTATTCTCGTTTAATGGCCTCTTAAACTGGGAAGAAAACTTGAGGTTTCCGATGCCATTAAACTCAACTGGCGATGGTCTGCAGATGATCCGCAGATGGTCTGCAGATCATCGTCAGCAGATTGTCAATCAGCAATGTGAGGTAAATATATTATATTGAACCATGATTTACATCTGCAGACAAGGGGATGGGCTATTCCCTCTGCCGATGTGGGTCTGCGAACAATAATTTGCATCCCTGGACATGACGATGGGCAATCGTCACTGGCGATTGACCAGAATTTGTATCTGCGGACAAGAGAATGGGTGATCGTGACTGGGGATTGACCAGAATTTGTTTCTGCGGACATGACGATGGGTAATCTTCACTGGCAATTGACCAGAATTTGTATCTGCGGACAAGAGAATGGGTGATCGTGACTGGGGATTGACCAGAATTTGTTTCTGCGGACATGACGATGGGGAATCGTCACTGGCGATTGACCAGAATTTGTATCTGCAGACACGAGGATGGGTGATCCCCACTGGTGATTTGGGTCTGCAGACCATAATTTGCATCCCCGGACATGACGATGGGCAATCGTCACTGGTGATTGACCAGAATTTGTATCTGCAGACAAGAGAGTGGGTGATCGTGACTGGCAATTGACCAGAATTTGTTTCTGCGGACATGATGATGGGTAATCTTCACTGGCGATTGTGTGGGTCTGCAGACCACAATTTGCATCTGCGGACATCACGATGGGTGATCGCCACTGGCGATTGACCAGAATTTGTATTTGCAGACAAGAGAATGGGTGATCGTGACATTCTCTTGTCCGCAGATACAAATTCTGGTCAATCGCCAGTGACGATTGCCCATCGTCATGTCCAGGGATGCAAATTATTGTTCGCAGACCCACATCGGCAGAGGGAATAGCCCATCCCCTTGTCTGCAGATGTAAATCATGGTTCAATATAATATATTTACCTCACATTGCTGATTGACAATCTGCTGACGATGATCTGCAGACCATCTGCGGATCATCTGCAGACCATCGCCAGTTGAGTTTAATGGCATCGGAAACCTCAAGTTTTCTTCCCAGTTTAAGAGGCCATTAAACGAGAATACATACCTCTCATTTAATCTTCCTCTAAATGTAATTCAAAATTCAAAATATCGACAGCCATATCGATGGGCTTTATACTTGAGGTATTGTTACTCATTTCAAGACCCTTTATTCCTTATTTTTTGGATTGCATTTCATGGTCAGCAAAACGTGCAGCGATACTTGAAGTTTGAAGGACATTTATTTGGACTTTGATACGTTAGATTTAAGATCAGATTTGGTTGAGTACCAAATCAGACATATAAAATTCAGTTTTCGGCTAATTTATATGTAATAGCATACTTTGAAAAGCGTAGCTAATTAAAATGCCCTTTTAATTGAGGAGCCGGCGCTGTGATTTTTTCGCGTTGTTTGGCGTTGTACAACGCCACAATGAAAATGTCAAAAGTCTGATGCAAGGATACCTCATGATCAGGTACCTCACCGACATAATGAAGCTCTCGTACATGTCTCATCTCTGCGACAGTCATCATGTTCAATTCCGACGCTGGCTGCATGATACCCCTCTCCTTCTCTCTCCGAGTCTCCCTCAGCGCTACCCGACCAGTCTTATTACAGAAACTCAAAGTCTCAAACCTGCAAGATTTGAAAGGGTACACATTCAATTCTGCAGGCTGTGGGGCCGCCCAATGCCAACATTGACGTCTGGCTTATCGACAGATTTCAAGGCGCGAAACACAAGCTAATTCGGTTCCACACCCTCTGCCCGCAACGTCTCGCCCGACCTATACCACCACACGCTGGCAGTCCAATCCTCATACATACATATCCTGTCCTCCCTGTTAACAATTTCTCCAAGTCCTTGCCAATCTCGGACGCAATGCGGTTCCCAGACTCAGTGTCGTAAACGCACTTTTCACTTCTTCTTCCTTCTTTCCTTTCACGCCTTCCTCTTCCTCACTGCATGCCCTTCCCAACCCGCCTTGACCTATCTCGGACTCGGACAATAGTCGAGCTGTACGACGTGGACATGATACACTTCTCGCCATGTCTCGCCGCCCACGGCTCACCGCTGTTAGCTCTTAGGCTGGGCTGCAGCTGTTTTATCAATACCTGTATGGGTTCCTGTTTCTTCAATCTTTCTTGTTTCCATTTTCCTCTCCTCGTCTCGTCTCGTCTCGTTTTCTCGTCTTCGCATCTTCGCTGATATGCTCTAGACGTTGCCAACCAAAATCCGAACAATACATTCAAGTATACCCCGTTCTAGATCTACTATAGATGAATAGCGAATTCGAGTCCTCCGAAGATCCCGCAATCTGAACCCAAATCTCGAAAAGAAAAATGCACCAAACTCCGAAAAATCAAATCACGAAAGCCGTTTCATGCTTCGTGCTTGGGTCCACCCCTACTCTCTAAACTGTCTTATACCAAGTATACTGTAGTCTCAACGCAGATTATGGATCTGGGGTTCTGAACATACACTCGTTTTGCTGCTTCATCAGTAGCGCTTGAACCTAAATCTCGTCTCGGCCGTCCCGTGTCCCATGCCCCAGAAATTCGACAGCATGAAAGCCTAGTACTAGTATTTAAATTTTTCTCATCCGAATCCCCGAACAACTTCAAGTTCGAACCGATCCTCTGAGATTTCGCCAGTAAGTCCCCGGTACACTGGCACGAGCTCCGAAAACAATGATATATTGTCGATTCTCCGATGCACGTCTCACGGTTTTCAACTCCGGTTCGTCTGTCCACTCGAGTCTTCCTGTCAATGACCTCAGCCCAGGCTACAGAGTACTTTTTTGTTGACCACCGAAATAGTATGTACGTATGCGGCGCCGGTGCTTACTATGCACGTCCCGTTCTAGATCTACTATAGACGAACAGCGAGTGGCCCTCCGAGAATCCGCAATCTGATTCCGATTTCGATTCTGAACCCCGAAAAGAAAAATCCAATGTTCCTCCCCGTTCAAATCATATTATATCAATCCCACAGCCTGAGCCCGTTTATGGTTTTGCCTTATGGTTTTGCTGACTCGTGCTCTTGAACTCTTGAATTAATAGTTTCTAGGTCCGAGTACTGTACTATTTCGACCATTTGTTCACGCCATGTCACCCGTCACCGTAAAAGTTCACTGGATAAGGTCTTCAAAATCCGACGGATCATGTCACCGGCCGGCAAAAGTTCACGGTCGCGCGAAGCCGGTCGCGCTCCCTGATAACCATACCAGGCCCCAGGCCCAATGGGGCTCAAAAAGTCTATAACAATATTTAGTGCAATGCTCATCAGGTGCAGTCCATTTTCAGCCTCCTTTATGACCATTAGGATTTGTTGTGGACTCTGCTTTCGCATGCCCTTCAAACTGTCTGCTTCCTGCTGGAGGCGAAGAGCACTGAACAGCTCTGAAACTAGGCAACACCGAGTGTATTTTGTTGGGGAAAAGGTTTCATGTACTTGTACACGTACTTAGGAGAAATTGAAAGACCCCTCTTATCCCTCTACCGATGGATTCCCAAGAAATTTACTGAGAATGCGACTGGATTGCTGTGACGGATGCGCGGGGAAGCGAGATCCACCACACAAGAGATTGGGCAAAGCAAACACAAATGACTTGTAAGTGTAAGATTCACCCAAAGAACCGTAAATACGACAGCGGCTTTATATACGAGTAGGGGTGGCAGTGCTAATTATGATCTCATCAATGATGCGCTCCACGAACGGAAACGGAGTTGAAAGAATGTTGGGACGCGACGAACGCATCAAAAGAAACTAGAAATAAAAGGAATGTGGTTAGCAACGAAAATAAGAGAAAATAAAATAATATGCGAGCGGGGACGGAGTGACTGTCACGTCCGTTACAATTGCCCATGGCCGGACATGGCAACAGCTCCACAAGGACTCAGAAGAATTGCAAAGGACCGCAGGTGCACGAACTTGAACTCGAGCTCCATCGCAGTATCTCATCGCAAAAATGCTGGAATTCCAGCTACCACAAAAAAAGCTATTGCGCGTCGTTACCAGGGCCGCATTTGGGGGAGCACTAGTAGTTTGTTTTGCCATTCTTTGCCTTTTTTTTCTTTTGTCGAAATTAGCTTAGCTCAAAAATCCTTTTCCCGCCTTCTAACATGCTCAAAAAATAAGGTCTTCACAACCCAAGAGTTACTGTCACAGGTACCAAATTTTTTCACTTCACGACCCTGTCACCCGTCACCTGAACAAACGGTCGAAATAGTACAGTACAGTATACTCACGTTCAATGTAATGTAATGTAGATGTGGATCTGGGAGCGTGCGTAAGAGTTCTGACCTTTATAACGACATACATACAGAGTTTGGAATCCCGTTCTTCCTTCCAACTTCGCTTGCAATCAAGCCTTCACTTCGTCGAATGAACTGAATCTCGTCTCGGATATCGATGTCCCACGGCCCCATAAGTTTCGACGGCATCCCGAGCCCAGTATTGTATTGGTTCAAATTAAAACATCCCTCGGCCGAGTCCCTGAAAAAACTTGGGGTGGACGTTACGGTGCGTATGCGTAGATTCCGATTCTGCTGCCAAGTCTCAGTTCAGATTTACCCAGAAAGAACGTGAGCCCAGAAGTGTACAGGTTATATGAATGTTTGATAGATCATGTATACCTCGTATACTTTCGGATACTTCCGGTATACCGCTAAAATCTAGCTGTACAACGTCGACGGGGACGTGGTATACATCTCCCACGCCTCACCGCCCACTCCCGTTATATGTAGCTGCCCCTATCAACCCACTGGACCAGTAGCTGTTGAATATTGCCCAAAATTCAGCCATAAATTTTTAAACCCCCGAAAAATAATCGACTGGTAGCTCTGAGATATGAATCTGCAGACGAAGATATTAATTCTATAAAATAATATCATAACAAATCCCGACACTAACAGCTCTGAGATCTGAGTCTGCAGGTGAAGATCTTATTCAAGTAGGGCTCCTCTACGAAATACGTGTAATATTATAATAAATCCCCCACAAACCGGGCTCCACTCCCACCTCCGAAATTATTTGCGTCCCTCCAACGTAAGTCTTTCTATCGGCCCGCATCCCAGCACGGGCACCAGTTCAAAATTAACAAATCATATCATAAGTTGATCTGCGCAGCACGCAAAATGGCTGGAACCCACGAGGCTCTACAGCCTTCCCTCTTTCTCCTCCCCCCCATGCCGCCCTTGACTCGACAAGACACCTGCGCCAGTCTACGCAGTTGGTGGTCGGATAGCAACTCGTTACTCCAGTACAGTCCGACGATCAACATTCATGCGGTGGCAAAGCCGCTGATGAAGTTGATGTATCACCGCCAAGCAAAGGGTTTCATCAGGGAGAATAAAGGACGTGCGCTTTCGACAGAGATGGTGGAGACATACATGTCGTATATTCCGTATGTGTTGACATTTTATTGTGTGAGCTTGTTGGCCGATGTGTTGATGTTCCTGCAGGTGGGACTTTGTCTCATTGGCGACAAAGGTCACCATTCTGCAGGAGTTGGGCAACAGAAGTGTTTTATTCAGCACACAAGCCCGGGCCATAGTGGATTCACCTGGTTTCCCATACATCTGGGAAATGCTTGGGTCGCCAGACCCTGTGGCACGAAATCTTTCGTGTCAGCTATTGTACAACCTGGCACAGCATAAGTACACCATACCAGCCATCTTGGAGATGAGGGGCTGTGAACGACTTGTGACTCTCCTAGAGTGAGTGTGATACATATCCTTTTTTAAAACAAAATTTTATTTAATGTGAATCAGTGACCGAGATATTGATGTTGTTTGGATGGCTATGGAAGCATTAGCTATGATTGCAAAGTGGTTAGAGGGAGCACAGGCTATGGTCGATGCAAAGGTGCAGGACCACATCATGAAATTACTCGAATCCCAGAACCAGTGGGTCGTGAATCAGACGTGCTGGTTTGTGAGCAAGCTAGCTGGTCATGAGCCCACTGTGCCAGCCATTTTGGAGTTGAATCTGTTGAAGCAGCTTGTGGTACTTGCAAGGTGAGTCATTGGATCAGACATATACCATCTGGTAGGAAACTTGAAGTTGAAACCCCGTGTTCCAGGGAGCCCTCCTCGGATGCGATAGATGCCCTCCACGCAATCAGTCAATGGCCAGATGGTGTTGCAACTCTTGCAGACATGGATGTATTTGAAGAGCTTCAGCATCTAGGCTATTACCGTGACCTACCCAAACTCCTGGACAAAATTGCTCAGTACAAGGCGGGAAAGCCAGACTCTGCACACGAGGGAGTTGATTTGTGACCGAGAAATAATATATATTTGTAACGCATAACACAAGTCCGCATCGCAATATTCAAATCTATTTACATCGGGTGACACAAGAATCTGAACTGGAGGTCACAGAGCCAAGAACCCCATTGAGAAAATTTGAACCAATTTTTTATGGTGCTACTGTTCCTCCTGCAATGAGTCCAATGACTCTGGGTTATTATACCTCATATATTATCTGCGACTGCTTAGTGGGCCACCATGGCCTTTTTGACCTCGAGCCCACACGTGAAATGCGGTAAATACGGTTATATGGGGTCTGGCACCAAGGGATTCATCCTGTGAGTGAGTTGAGATAGTTTCCGCGAATTTACACGATGGTCTCTCGACCTACGGAATTCTTTGTTCCGGCGGTTTCCCAAAACGGCAAAAATGGCTTAGTGGGCGACCTCCTCACATTGTTCATTCGGACAGATATCGGGCATCCCAATGTATCCCAAATCATTAAAGACATCCAATTGCAATATTGTGTACAATAACAGAGCACTTCCGAGGTATATGAGCACCTTAAATACTTCCCTTCGAGCCAAGGAAAAGGGGTGAAATCGCTGTGTGCACAGAATGGCGCGCTCTGCAAAGCACAGAGTGCATTGGTGCGCCAAAATTGAATACGGACCGACAGATAAGATGGATACGCATATATATATTATCAACAGCTGACCTCTAGCCTACAATAACTACTTCAAAAAAGTTCGTACATACGCACCAACGAAATTCGGGTGTTTTAGGATGTGTCCTTCGGTGACCACCAAATATGGCAGTTAAAAACCCATAATTTCGTTTTGAGAGAGTTGTTGGTGCCTAAAGTGCATCCAAGAAGTCTCAGGTCTGTAGCATACACGGTTGGCTCACCATAGAGAGGTTGAGAATCTGCTACTCAAGCTCAAATCAAGGTCTTCTTGGGGCTCAGCAAGGCGAGGGGGCACATTTTTTTGTTCTCGGGATAGTCACAGATCATTTCCCTGGATCCAGGGATGAGAACGAGCCCCTGATCTTGTGAATTGGCCAGGAACTGGTGGAGGAACAAGCGGAAGAAGGTCTTCGGAAACAAGGAATGATGTTCACAGGCCGTCATCCCGATCAAAAACCCAGCACAGCTGGTGATCGCCGTCAACACTTTCCTCCAAATTTGACGCACGCCGTCCTCATGCATTGTATTCCATCCTGGAAGCACCAAATCCTATGTCTATGCATCTCACTGGCTTCTATTATGCAAGTGGCCCACTAACTAGTGTGGCCCACTAAGGGGTCTCAGATAATAGCAACGAAATATGGACGGGAGGACATGAGGGCAGGCATATATTTTTGCCTCGAAACGTAGTTCTCGTTGTCTTTGTGAAGCATGAAGAAAAATTTAGATTTGCATGGTCACTGGAAAATTAAATGCTGCTCTAGTTGTGCTTGATCAACAGTCACTCCCTGAACTTGCACTCCACTTGTTCAAATTGTTGAAGAATCCATTAACAATAGATTCCGGGAGGTTCTGTTTCACTTACAAAATATGATTACAATTTGTGAAGTAGCACTTTGGACTGCACGGGCACTTGAATTATTTGACCAGTCTGACTCAACGATCAGAGTTGAATGTTCGAAAATTCAACATGGCACGTCGGTCTAATCAAATTGATGTCGAGAGTGTGAAGTCTATCAAGAGACAAAATATGAATGGACCCCATGCTGCCCAAACTGCCCAATGTGTTTTTAAAAAAAACAGCCGAAAATGGGCCAAAATTGCGACTTTGCGCGCGTCATTATCGAACTTAATGTCGGACATACTGCAATGACAACGCGAGTGATTAATTGACCACTTGGATTAGGCACTTTCGATTTGCGATTTAAAGCTGAATCAAGAGCCCTTCGTCCTTGAAATATTAATCAGCGACTTGGCAATTTCTTCTGGTAACTGCGACAATTTATTCAACTCACCGCTCCAAAATGTAGGTTTCAAGTCGGCGTTGTGTCCACTGGGTTCCCAGGACTTTCACTTCTATATTTGCTGAATATCACTGCGAGATAGTCCTCTCCTGCTCCAGGTGCACCTCAGACACCGCTTCTTCTGACCTTCACCGGCTCTGGAGGTGTGTTGGGATATATTTTCCAGCTCATTCAGGAATAACTTGATATGAATGTGGCCGTAATAGGGCAAGGCATCGAGTTTGTTGAGATCTGGGTCTGCGGTCGAATCCCCATAGTATTTTCAATGTCGAAATTCCCCTTGACTCGGTGAGATGGTCCGAACCGCCGCACATGAAAACAAGCAAAATTTCCTTTCTTGCCAAACTCACCGGTGGAAGCCCATGTTGAGTTCAAACGCTTCTCCACGCTCTCTCACTCGCTACCGGGTCCTCGCGCAGCAATGGAAGTACTAGGGCAGCTCAAGTTTCTCCGGGTCCTCTTTAGTTTTTCTGCTGGAGTCTTCTCGAAACTGCCCATCCGCGCATGCCAACCTGACCGTATATTCGTGGTGAGGGTTCGACCTGACTATGCAATAAATCTACCCCGAATGAATTCAGCACATCTCAATCTCACTGTTTGCAGCATCAAGAATGCAACTAACAACGACAAGGATTATAATATTACCGTGACTGGAAGTATGGGAGCTTGATATGCCAAATTTTAGCGTGAAGCGGTCAACTGCTTGGGCGGCGTCATTCTCAATGCTGGCATTGATGTGCGCTCATGGGATGTATTGTTACTCCCATTGCTGAAGAAGGAAGACCACAACTGCTGCCTCCACATCCGGGCGCGCGCTCCTCAATTTCCAGGATCCAACAATCAAGTACTGGCTCTGAAGGTACCGGTATGCGCCGAACAAGTACTACGACTAATTTTGCCACGCAAAATGTGCAAAACATCTTTGCTTGAGCTCAATTCTGACCTGTTTGCCTTCGGAAGTGGTTCAAATATTACAGCAATGAGACCTGTACCATCGGAATATAAATTTCTTTTGACAAGATTCCGTTTGAAACTGGTTGAGAATTGGGCCGCGAAGTGCGATGGGTTTGCACTGCGATCCCCAAACCACCCTGTTCAGTAGCTCAAAACCATTTGATTCCGGCTCGGTTGTTTGCAGGCAGTCTAGGACTGAATATGTGTCGGGTTCATTCCGGAGCTTCCGAGGACGAATGGATGAGAAACGAGCTCACGCGAGGGCATTTCGCAGTTCCAAGACGTTTTGGACAACGCGAGTTAGGCATAGGAATTAAATTTTTTCACTACCAGACTTGGATTGGATTTGTACCACATACGCATATACAGCACACCGATCACTTCCTTGCATATACACCGTGTCCCTTGCAATGGATGTATAACACCCAATCTGCTGCACCCGCCCCTACATCCATCCACGCATCTGACATCCCATATTCCCAGCACTTCCAGACGGAATTGGGAGGGACATTCCACAAACGGAATAGAGGGGTAGATGTGTACACTACCCCACCCTCGGAGCGGAGCGCGTACGTGTAAGAGAGCATACCAATCCCGCCCGGTGCGAGAGAGGCAGAAAACCAGCGGAGTGCGAGCGCGAGCGCCCGTTTGCGCCTCGAGCAATCCGAAGCCAACATCTGGAAAACCGTAGCCGAGCCATAGTTGAGCCATAGTGCTATAGTATCCCATAGCACCCATAGTAGCTCATAGTACTGTCCAGTACTATGCTGCAGCGCACCGAGCACTATGCAGCACTGGGCTGCACTGGGCTGCCTTGCACTACACACTATGTGCCACTGTTTAAGTCTTGTCCGGTGGCTCCTGTTAGTTCCCGACATTTTGCCTCGCGCAAGCAACGATATGGGGCAAATTATATTTATTTTGCAATGTCAACAGTAATATTTCGAAGAATTTCTAGACAAGAAAACAAACATGATGACCACGCACTGCACTGTTGCAACAAATTTGAACGGAAACTTGAACGGTCTACTAGTAGATAAATTGGTGTGCGGATAGAGAGACGAGCTTAAGCTAGCAATTTATGACGAAGATTCCTGCCAATGGTTGAGTCGGCAGGCGAGTCTGGTTCGCGGAAAAAGGCACCAGGTTCGAGTCGGATGAGTACGAAATGCATATTGTTTGAAGTTGAGACGTCAGGTTTTTGTACGTGTGAAGTAGACTGTAGCAGGGTAAGGCGGACGTCGGCGACGCAGAGAAGGGACATGCAGTGTGGCCCGGGTGTCGAGAACTTCGTAGCAAATGGTGAGAACAAAGAAGGTAGCCGTCGGCGCTCAAGCATCATGAGTCATAGGTCGGATCAACGCCCAACAACAAGCACGTGCTTGGTTGCTCTTTCTTTCCTCCCATTTCCATCCTCTGGTCTCCCGTCGTCTGGGTTCACCTTACACTTGCGGGGTGTGTTGGTCCACCATCCTCTGCTACCATAAACATTGTATTGGATCGACTCGGTGGCCTAAATCCGTCCAGCGCGTGCATCCTCCCTCGCTGACGATGGACCTATTTTTCTGAAGTGCGCAGGATCGTGGGCTTCCCGCATCCTTTTACATTCCATTTCCGTGCTTAGCTGGCTTCTCTACGCTCTATGGCACTGGTTTGTACATCGTCTCTGCGCATCCACATGATCTACTAACTGCGGTTATAGGCTGGCGCGTTTAAGGGTACTATTTGCTGTTGCGTCTCTGGTGAGCATATAGATACTGTTTCTATCCCTGCGCGCTCACGCAATTACCGAGGACAGCTCCTAATTCTCGCATCCGCTGCGAGCATGTCTCCCAACTCGCATCCACCGCGCGTATGGATTTGAGTACCGCCCGGGAACGACTGGTGGAGGGTTAATATGGTATGTTCTACACTGCGTGTTGATATCGGTCTGAAAGGATTCCTTCAAGCTCAGCGGCCCGGAGCGTATCCGTCAACCAAGGCATGTAAATATCCTACCCCGTGTCATCAGGCTCGATTCTCATCCTAGTCCTGTTTTCAGAGCCTTGTGAAGCACGGATAGATTCAACAAGACCGTAGTGCTGCGCTACAGACGTCGTGGTATGTTTTAACAGACCTTTGGGTTCCAAGTCGTAATGCCAACCTCTCAAATCCTTCCAGCTTGGATGCCAACTTTGCGCATAGCACCCACCATTCATTCGTCATTGAGGTGAGCAATCGGTCTTGGGATTTTCACATGTACATACACTGATTGATTCTGTGCAGGATACAAGGTCGGAGCCGTGGTAGTACGAGGAACGACGAAGCAGGTTGTGAAGATTCATGGGAACGTTGGCAGCACCCAATTTTGTACATTTTTTGGTGTAGCTTACTCACAATATAAACCCATGATTTTTTCCCATTATTTCTGGGTTGAGCGCGTGATGAGCCAGCCAAATTGTGGTATAATAATACAGAATACGCGCGGGGAGCCTCTACTGCATAGTACTGTATAGTGCTGCATAGTGGTGGCAGTGCCACTGCATAGTGCGGCATAGGGGGATGTACCTATGGCCACTATGGCACTATACAGCACTGTCAAGAACTGTCAAGTATCAGGTCGTTTTCCAGATGAAACAGGAAATAAAAGGGCAGAAACAAAGAGAGAAATCGGATGGAAGGAACTCGAGAGAAGAGGAGACAAGGCAGGAAACTCACGTTGCGATGTGCTGGATAGTAAGAGAGAGAAAACAGGCATCAGTAAGTCGCGGAGAGAAACAGAACAGAGAGGGGATGAGAAACGAAAGCATAACAACAACAACAACAAAGACATGCGAAAGCCATAAGATAATGCAAGAACGGAACCGCAGACGGAGACAGAACGCACGAAGCGATCAATCGGATGTCGAATGTAAGTTCGATATGACTGAGGGTGAGGAGGACGCGACGTTTAAGAACCAAGACGTCGATGCATGGGTGGGTGAATGAATGGGGCTCGGGATTGGGATGGAGAGCAGGCTATGGCCTGCCAATCGTCTCGTACAGCGTACAGCGGACAATGGAGAAGGAGCGAGAATGAGGCGAAAGTGCCACACAGCAGAGTGAATGAAGCATAATGGACAAAGCCGGCACTCTCAGTGCAGTGTTCGAGTTGTGTAGGAGGTAAACAGGCATCACATTGCTTGTCGAAAGGACGCTGCCTTGGACTCACTCGTCGTGCGTATCCACGGCGAGTGTTACGATGTGTATACCCATCCGTGGCCTAAACGACCCAGATTATACACCCGACCTCGCGTCCGCTCTGTGAGGCAAGCGAAATGGATGATGTCGATAGTGGTGGTGCGTGGCTCACGATACAGGACCCAGCGCGAAGTGCAAAAGCCAGTAAAACAGTCCGAGTGGGTCAAGACCGATACGCCGTCGCGATGTACGCAGACACGCACCCGCCATCATCACAGATAGGTCCTAGGATCCATAGCAAGACTGCGGGGCCAAGAGGAGGGAAAGAAAATAACGCAGAACAATGACTCACATCTAAGGCAGCTCGCCCTCCTTGTCGTTTTTTTCCCTCCCTCCCCATTCTCATTCGCATTCCCGTTCCCTATCCCCCGGGCCTCCCGCCCGTAATAACCTGCCCACATATGCTCGGGTGCGCCGGACGCGGTCTACTTCTGTTGTGGATGCGGGTGTCGGTCATGCGAGTGATGCATCAGGAAAAAGTCTGTGGCAAATACGTCGTTGGCTAGATATGGAGCCCTCACATACTTCGTCACTACGTAGGATGAGGACCCTCGTCATTTGATAGAGCAAGTTCGTCAGCTTGCGAGCCAAGTTCGTCGCATGCCAAGTTTGGCATCTTGGATGAGGAACCTCGTCAGTTGCTCGTCAGGTAAGAAGTGGATCCATTCAAATTGAAACCAGATGTGATGCGTGACCTGGTTGAACCAATTCAACATTCCGAGCATTCCGACACCAGCTAAGTTGGGGTGAGTGCAAATAAAAATCTTCATTCTCGACACGATATTTTGGCTTTTTAGTAAATTCAGAGTTGATGTGAGGTTCGACAAAGACTTGTGTGATGCGCTCGCTACCTCCGCCAAACTTAGATACTGATGGTAGAGCTATGTACCGCCATTACAGCTCTTTGCGGTACAACAGGCGCGGTCCGTTTTTTTCTGTTTTGGCAAATTTTCACGAGAATGCTGCCCTGAGCTCAATTCTCAACCGTTTCCCCTCAAAATAGGCTCATTCAATTCGCATTGAAAATCCACAGCGAATCGAATACCGGTATTTTTTATCCTTTTATGTAATAGAATTACTTCCAGAAAAACTTGGTTTTGAGTAGGACACCTGTAGCACTCGGAATACTGCCCCGATTGGCCTAATCTTTGGATATGCTATACGTCTGATGCGGCTCTAGACAACGGTGTGTTTATTTATATTACATGCTGAGTGATTGTGATTTAGCGCACACTTTAGCGAAGTAGATATCCAAACACTACCATAGGTAGAGCTGTCCATGGAAGTTTGAGTACATTAGGCTCCGTAAACACCCACATTGGCTAGGGTCACATCAGATGTATAGCATATCCAAGGATTAGGCCAATCGGGGCAGTATTCCAAGTGCTACAGGTGTCCTACTCAAAACCAAGTTTTTCTAGAAGTAATTATATTACGTAAAAGAATCAAAAATACCGGCATCCCATTCGCTGTGGATTTTCAATGTGAATCGAATGAGCCTATTTTGAGGGGAAACGGTTGAGAATTGAGCTCAGGGCAGCTGTTCTCGTGAAAACTTGCCAAAACAGAAAAAAACGAGCCGCGCCTGT
Organism: Mycena leptocephala; assembly: GCA_029378395.1. Classification (NCBI taxonomy): domain Eukaryota; kingdom Fungi; phylum Basidiomycota; class Agaricomycetes; order Agaricales; family Mycenaceae; genus Mycena; species Mycena leptocephala. Next base: position 137,691 of record JARJLF010000269.1, on the reverse strand, counting down.
TGTACCGCAAAGAGCTGTAAGGCCTATATCATCTGTTTCTCCCTCTATTTCCAACTGATCGAGGTGGTTACTAGCTTTGTGATACTAACTGCCTAGAAAACCTATCAAGTTACTGTGCTACATTCATTTGTGACCAATCACGTGAATTCATGTTCAACTTGGATTGGATATGAACAGGGTGGCAAGAACATCCCTGCAATTGCGCGAGCTCTTGTTAATAGTTAGCTATACATCTATATTTTCAGAATTTTCTTGAGTTGTTCTGGTTGGTATAATCTGGTTAGTGATGTTTTGGCTTGGCTTGGCTTGCAAACCCCGGCTTTGGCTTGGCTTCGTCTGGCTTTGGCTTCATATTCGTCAAGCCAAAGCCAAAGCCATGGATGGAGACTTGGCTTGGCTTTGGCTTAAGCCCTGGCTTCAACCAAAAATTCAAGGGACCCCTACAAGTATCAAAAAAGGTCGATAAAATCACTCCATGGTCATAGCATACATGGATAAACCTGAATCTTCAACTCCGAGCCCAGAACCATGCAGAAAACCTGTAAATAGTTCAGTTCAAAAATCTCGGATGTCCGGCAAATATTGATGCGGCGTGAATGTATGGTTCAAAGTGAGTTCTCTGTCAGCTACTCAAGATTATTTGAAACTGACCGTACTGACATTGGATGGATAGTGGTGAGGTTGGATTTTTTATGCATCAGTCAAGCCGTGGCTTGCTGGCTTGGCTTTGGCTTTCGGGACCCCAAGCCAAAGCCAAAGCCAACTGCAAGCCAACTTTATGGCTTGGCTTGGCTTCATCAAGCCGTGGCTTTGGCTTCTTGGCTTTTTGGCTTGAAGCCAAGCCATGAACATCACTAAATCTGGTATAAAACTCAAACCATTTGTGTCGGGTGGCCAGAAACTAGAATAGTCGGGCTGTGACGTGCCAGGAAACAAATCTGAAAGGAGTTACCATCGTGGTATCCTTAAAGAATGTCATACGCACCAAGAGGTAAAAACGGCGTCCAGTGGCCAAAATCCATGAGATTTATCAACGGAAAACGGCTAGTGATAGAATAACGCGAGCGGTCAGCGGGCTATCATGGGCATTGCCGACAGTGTGTGTACGTACCAGAGAATGTGGACGATGGCATTACAAGAGCAGCTGGTGCCGAACTGTCGTGTGGCCGTTGTCTGAGCAGAAGGGTGAAAATTTTGAGCTCATGAAAATGGAGGAGTATACCACTGCTGTGCCTTGCTATCATCCGGAAACTGCCATAAAACTGCGACTCGTCCTTCGCTGCCTGTGAGAATGAGAGACACTTCAATAGGGTGTCACTGTCAAGCAGCGGGTGGGTATGCACTAATAGAAACTGCGACTCGTCCTTCGCTGCCTGTGAGAATGAGAAACACATCAATAGGGTGTCACTGTCAAGCAGCGGTTGGGTAAGCACTGCGAAATTGGTCAGAACCGGAGGGGGGGGGGCGAAGATGATGGTGGGAGATGAGGATTCAACCGTGTACCGATCAGATGGCTGGGCTTGCGACGAACTTGCACAATTTCTGGAGCATGCGCCCGCTTCCGACGAGGTTTCCTTCGCTTAATTTTGATCTCACAAACTTGCACAGACGTACGACGAACGTGTCCTATCAAATGACGAAGATCCTCATCCTACGTAGTGACGAGGTACTATATGACTCCTAGATATGGTGACAAAAATAGCTATCGGTAGCTGCAATAGATCCGGCTTGGCAGTCCGTAGCTCTACAGTGCTACAATAGCTATGCATACCAACTATGGAGATCACCATAGCTCACAGCGTGGGCTACATATACTTGGGTGAAAGCTACATTGCGCCCGTATCTGTGGGTTTTTTTCTGGGCTCAGATATCAATCAGATATGATAGATCTCCGAGTCACTGCAGTTAAACATTAACATTGACACTTTAACTTGCCTTTGTCTCAATCTTCCGCGACTTATTCTTTCCGGTTTCGCGCCTTGGATTGCCTGACCCAACCATTCAAGGTGAGTATCCGAGGATTCAACATGATACATCGGTCCAATCACATGTTTTAGGTTTAAATCCTTGAGTTTGCTGGGAAACTGGTATAATGTCAAGAGTGTGAAGTCTATCAAGAGACGAAAATGGATGGATTCCATGCTGAACTGCCCAATGTGTTACATAAAAAAACAGCCAAAAATCGGCTTTGCGCGCGTCAGTATTGGACTTGATGGACTTGGAATGTCGGTTGTAAACCAGACCATCCCCATGTATGTTCAACGTTGAAACTCCCCATCGACTCGGCGAGACGGTCCCGATCGCCGCACATGCAACACTTCTTTCTTGCCACACTCGTCATTGGAAGCCCATTGTTGGTTTTAACCGCTTCTCCCCGCTCTCTCACTCTCCTTGTGTAGCAATGGAAGTACTGGGGCAGCTCAAGTTTCTCCTCTTTATCTTTTTGCCAAATCAATTCGTCTCGAAACTGCCTGCGCATGCCGAATCGGACCTGATGAGCCATACAGTACTCGTAAATTCGTGTAGCAACATTGGGCTTGGCCTGGCTACTGCGATACATCCCGCCCAAATGAATTCAGCACAACTCATTCTCACCGTCTGCGGCCTCAAGAAACAGAACGCAACTCGAATGCAGCCAAGGAAAACATCATCGCAGAAACGAGGTTCGCAGGATTATAATATTATTGGAGGTACAGGAGATTGACATGCCAGATTGAAGGTGCACATCGGACGATACTAAATCATAGAGTACTAAAATTTTGCAATGCAATGCAAAATGTCATCGAAGTGCAAAACACCTTCGCTTGGGCTCAATTCTGACTCTTTTGCCTTCGAAAGTGGTTCAAATGAAAGCTATGAATCTGTACCATTGGAATATTAAAAGAAATTGACGAGATTCTATTTGGAACTGGCTGAAAAACGTTTTGATGCACTGCCATGATTCCCATCAGACCATCCTAGCTCGAAACCATTGAATTGCTGCTCGATTTTTGTCATTCATTGGAGGTACTCAAGGACTAAACATATGTCGGTTTCATTTCCGCAAATCCCTCTTGCACATACGCCGTGCTCCTTGCACCGGACGCCTAAACACCCACGCGGGGGACTGCACCCGGGCCTGCGTCCCTGCGTCCCTGCGTCCCATCGCATCCGCACCTCTGTTCCCCTTTTCCGCATGTACATCCACGTCTCAGGGACGGAGTCGCGAGGCACATCCCCGTGTGAGTGACTGGAGTCGGAGACGCAGATTAGGGAGGGGTGGATTGGGAGAACCGAGGACCGGAGATGGATACCACCCCGCCCTCGGCGGGGGAACGTCCTCCTCCCGTCCCGTCCTGGCCAATTCCAAGCCCAAGGGCAAGAAAGCCAAAATGCAGCCCGTTCGCAGGACCGCACTTCGAGCAAGCAATCCAAAGCCAAAGCCAAAACCTCGCTTCCTCCCCCGAAACAGAATAACCTCCACAAAAAGAGAGAAAGATAGGAAAGAAATCCGATGCAAGAACACCCAAATAAAGCCGACGAGAGAAGGGAAGGAAGACTCACGTTGCGATCCAACTGCTGCTGTATAAAAAACAAAAACAAAAACAAAAGGTCGTCAGTACACAGAGAGCAGAGAGGCGTTAAAACGAAGGGATGAGATAGCATAAAGCACGGGCATGAGATGAAGGAAATGAAAGACAGAGCAGGCGGCATGAAGCGACGCGAACGTAAGCGCGATATGAGTGAGGATGAGTATTCCGCGGCCGCTGAGAACCACCATCGCGACGCCGCGATGGAGAGCACGGTCATGGTCCCACCGCTGCCCATCACCATCTCGTACAGCGGACAACAGACGACAGAGAACGTCCGAGAACCATGATGTCCATCGATGCAGCAGAGCGAATGAAAGCATTCGGTTCTCGGTGCTCGGTGTCCGGGCTGTGTGGGAGCTTGTCGCGCGCATAGTGTGGGGATAGCATGAAGGCACGCACTCATGGCGTATACAGCGTACACCTGCGAGAGTACATGCATCTCATCCTTCAACGCCAACGCAAGGCATCGCACACCCAGCGCTGTATCATACTCGCTTGTCATTTGTCACCTCCCTTCGCAGACGCTTGCCCATGGCCCCACCCACGTCCTGCGTCCTGCGTCTTCAAAGGTACGACGCTGCGAGGACTGCACTCCGCACGTCCTGCGAGATTAGCTCGGCGTCTCGTTCCCTATCAGGAAACGCCCGCACGCCATCCAGCACGACAAATCAAGCATAGACAAAGCAACGCCTCGTATCGTGTCGTCCTCGGGTGGCTCGTTCCCACACCACCAGCGAGAGGACATACATCCCAAGCCCTCGCCGCACCAGGCAAGACAAGGTGTCGTACACCTAGCATACGAGCGCCCGCTCATCGTCTATCGCCTGTACATGCGTCGCAGAGAGGATAGACGCCCGTCCTGCGTCCCCGACCACGAGGACTAGACCCACCCCCACACATCGTGCGAGCTGAGCTGGGAACGCCCACACGCCGCTCGCCGCTCGTCCCCCATCCAGCACCGCGCCTCGCCTCGCCTCCACCGTCGAGGCTCGCGCCACCCTCGAGCCTGTCGTTCGCTCTCTCGTCGTGCACAGCGAGCGCCATGACACCTAACCGACCTCGCTTCCGCTTCCCCCAGACGAAGCGAGACGAACGAAGCGAGATGCATGACGAATGACGTCGGTGGGGATGGGTACGTGGCGTGGCCACGGTGGCTCGCGGTACAGGTGATGGAGACAGGGCACCAGAGCACCAGCGCACCAGCGCGGGGAAGAGGGTGGGATAGACATATCCTGATGCACCTCCAACGACGTCGATGGCGCGAGTGCATCCTCCAGTCATAGCATATAGGATGAATAACGAGACCACCGAGATGAGAGAAGGGAAAGGAAGAGAAAAGAAGAAGAAAATAGAAAAAAAATAACGCAGAAGAAAGACACTCACATCTCGCCCAAGACAACTCGCTCTCGTCGTCCTCCTCCCCGGCCTCCTCGATCCCATTCCCATTCGCATCCCCATTCCCTATCACCCCCGCCCTCCCCAACCGTCGGAGTTCCAAACTCAAAATTAATACCCAGCCCCTCCTCGCCTCCAATCGCCAGACTCAGCGCGGGTGGGCCCGATTGCAGCAACGCGTGCGAATGCGGTGGTGATGGGGCAGGCGACGCCGAGTGCCTCCACTGCTGCCCCGGCTTCTCCTGCCGGGACATTGCGACCTGCGCGTTCGTGGGTCGGTCAGGCGCGGGCGCGGGCGCAGGGATGCCGGGCTGGTACGAAGGGCAGAGGCCTGGAGCCCGTATGCTCGGCGGTGCCGGTCCGCCTGGGTAGCCGCCGTACTGGGGCGCATACTGCTGCTGTTGTGGATGCGGGTGGGATGGTAGGCGTGCGGATAAGGGTGGTACGCTGGCACGGGCGGGCGCTGGTATTGATTCGGGTGGGGGTGGTGTCCTTGTAGATTTGGATTTGGGTAGGCGGTGTACAGGCCTTGGGGCTGTTGTGGTCACGGGCGGGTGCAGGGGGTGGGGCAATGGTCGAATATGTCTTCGTAGGTGGTGTGGCGCTCGGGGTCCATCCAAGGCAAGACGAGACGAAGTAAAATGAGATGAAGAAGACGTGAGCGACAAGCGGCAATCTACAATAATGCCGGCAAACTCCACGGGAATCTTGTCACTGTCACTTTCACTTTCAATCCTTCATGTCCACCTCCGTTTCAACCCGCTCGCAGAGTACACTCTTCAATATCTAGTACACCGTCAAATGTAAGTCTCATAGGCTCAATACGATTATCAATATCGCCACTTGTCACTTGAAACGGTCTCGGATACTTACCGACATAATGAAGCTCTCGTATACGCGCGCGTACATGTCTCATCTTTGCGACAGTCAACGCCATGTTGTTATCATGTTCAATTCCAACGCTGGCTGCATGATACCGATCTCTTCCTTCTCCCGGAGTCCCTCTCAATCCCTCTCAAAGTTCTTTCTCTCACTCGACCCGCTGAGCTACTACACCCGAGACAACCAGTCTCAGACTCTCAGGTCTAATTGCAGAAATCCTTCTCTCTATGCCTGGACTCATCTGTTGACTTGACTGTTACAAATTTCGCTGTGAGGTGCTCAAGGTCATCCACATACGTCTCTGGGTTATCGACGTCTCTAGATTGAAGATGGACTTCAAGTCTCAAAACGTACTTGCCTTTCAAAACGCAACCGACTCCGCTTCCGCGTCCCACACAATCCAATCCTTGTACATACATCCATCCAATACCTGACATCGCCTTGCCAACCTCGGACGCACTCCCTTTCCCATCTGTGTTACCCAGACTCAGTGTCGTAAACACTTCTGCGTCTTTCCTCCCATGCCTTCCAAAGCCAACCACACCCAACTCGGACGAAAATCCAGCTGTACGGCGTGGACATGGTACATCTTTCCACGCCTCACAGTGCCCATTATTCCATGTCTCTGCCTACCCCTATCAACCCACTGGACCAGTAGCTGTTGAATATTGCCCAAAATTCAGCCATAAATTTTTTAACCCCCGAAAAATAATCGACCGGTAGCTCTGAGATCTGAATCCGCAGGTGAAGATCTTATTTGAGTACGATTCCTCTATAACATAATATTACAGTATAACAAATTCTGTCACTAACAGCTCTGAGATCTGAACTTGCCGCTGCAGGCGAAGATCTTATTTATTTAAGTACGCTTCCTCCACGAAATACATGTAATATTATAATAAATCCCCAGCAACCCGGGGTTCCACTCCTACCTTCGAAATTATTTACGTCCCTCCAACGTAAGTCTTTCTATCGGCCCGCATCCCGACACGGGCATCAGTTTTCACATCATGTCGATCATAAGTCACATTTGCACAGCATGCCAAATGGCTGGACACGAGGCGCTACAGCTTGAACTCTTTCGCCTTTCCCCCCATGCCGCATTTGACTCGACAAAACACCCTTGCCAGTGTACAGAGTTGGTGGACGGATAGCAACTCGTTACTCCGATACGGACCGACGATCAACCTTCATGCAGTGGCAAAGCCGCTGATAAAGTTCATGTATCACCGCCAGGCATTGAACTTCATCAGGAAGAACGAAGACAGTCCGCTTTCCACAGAGATATTGGAGATATACTGGTCTTATCTTCCGTATGTTGACATATTGCCCGAGCTCGTTGGTGGATCTGATGTTGTTGCTCTAGGTGGGACTTTGTCTCGTGGGAGACAAAGCGTGCTATTCTGCTGGAGTTGGTATACAGAAGTGATGTATCTGAGGATGTGGCGCGAGCCCTGGTGGACTCACCTGGTTTCCCATACTTAGGGGAAATGCTTGGATCACCAAACTCTGTGGCAAAGATTTGGTCATGCAAGTTATTAGACAGCCTGGCAATGCACGAGTGCACCATACCACACATCTTAGAGATGAGGGGCTGTGAACGACTTCTGGCTCTCCTGGAGTGAGTGGTACATATCCTTTTTAACACAGATTTTCATTGCATGTCAGTGACCGAGATGATGATGTTATTTACTGGGCCACTGGTGCATTAGCTATGATTGCACAGTGGTTGGAGGGAGCACAGGCTATGATTGATGCGAAGGTGCCAGACCACATCTTGAAATTACTCAAGTCACAGGGCCAGTGGGTTGTGAGTCAGACCTGTGGGCTTGTGAGAGAGCTAGCTGGCCATGAGCCCACTGTGCCTGCCATTTTGGAGTTGAATCTATTGAAGCAGCTTGTGGTACTCGCTGGGTGAGTCATTGAATCAAACACATTATCTTGTAGGAATCTCAATGTTGAAACCCTGTGTTCCAGGGAGCACAAACGGGAGCATTGCCGGTCGGCGGGTGATGCCCTCCACGCAATTAGTCAATGGCCAGGCGGTGTCGCAGCTCTTGCAGACTTGGATGAATCTGAGCTTCGGCACATGAACTTTTATGTCTCTGACCTACGCGAACTCCTCAACAATATTGCTCAGTACAAGGCAGGAAACCCAGACTCTGTGCCCGAGAGAGTTGATTCATGACAGAGACATAATATATATTTGGGACCCAAGTCCGCATCGCAACCATTTAAATTTATTTGTGTTGGGTAGTACAAGAATCTGAACTGGAGGTCCTGTCCGAAGCAAAGAACCGGCTGTAAAAATTTGGACCAAGTTGTTATGGTGCTATTGAGTGTCTGCCTTCCTCCTGCAATGAGTCCAATGACTCTGGGTTAAGATGCCTGGTATAACAATGAAATATAAAAGAGAGGGCACAAGGACAGACATACATTTTTGCCTTCAAACTTGCATTGTTGTCGTGAAGGAGAAGTTGGATTTGTATTCTCACAAAAATATTATATGGTAGTCCTGAGCTCAACATTGAGTAGTGCCCGTCCATGATAGTACTGGTAGGTTCCGCAAAATTCTGTTTCACTGACAAAATACAATTTGTAAAGGCGCAATTTGAAACAGCATGGATACTTGAATTACTTGAGCAGTCTGATCTAGTTATAACCATTCAAGGTGAGTATTCGAGGAGTCAACATGATCCATCGGTCCAATCACATGTTTTAGGTTGACATCCTTGCGATTGCAGGGAAAATGGTATGATGTCAAGAGTGTGAAGTCTATCAAGAGACGAAAATGGATGGGTCCCATTGCCCAAACTGTCCAATGTGTTAAAAAAAACAGTCCAAAATTGGCCAAAATCGCGACTTTACGCGCGTCATTATTGGACTTAATGGACTTTGAATGTCGGATATAAACCAGACCACATGTACAGTGCGACTGATTAATTTAAGATGAATACTTGAATTGCGCACTTTCGATTGCAATTACAGCTATAAATGTCAAACCAAGTCCTAAAGGCTTTGTGTCTTTTCCCCGGGCTCGGAAGCCGTACCATTCTCCGAGTCCGCTTTGGTCCCAATTCTTCTGGTAACTGCGACGATTTATTCCTTCAACTCCCCCTTCCAAAACGTAGGTTTAAAGTTGGCGTTGTTTCCACTGGGTCCTTAGGACTTTCACTGCTATATTTGCTGAATTTCACGGCGAGAACATCCTCCCGTGCCTCGAGGAGCATCCCAGATGCCGCCTCTTCTGACCTTCACGGGCTCTGTCAGTGCGTTGAGATATATTTTCCAGCTATTCAGGAATACCTCTACTTGTCATCCAGAAATGTGGCTGCAATGAGGCAATCAAGGACCAAGTTCTTCAAGATCTGAGTCTCCATCTACTGCTGTTGAATCCACATAATGCGTTTGGTGTTGAACTTCCCATCGACGCGAGACGGTCCACATATGCAAACCTCAACTTTGTCAGCATTAAGCCCATATTGGCGAAGGAAAGTCGAAATTTCAACTCCTTCTCTGGTCCTCGAACAGCAATGGAAGTACTGGGGCAGCTCAAGTTTCTCAGGGTCCTCTTTAGTTTTTCTGCTGGACCCATTAGAGTCTTCTCGAAACTGCCCATCTGCGCATGCCGACCTGACTCGGGTGCGCCGTACATTTTTGGTGACTGGACTCAACCTGGCTACGCGATACATATCGCCCAAATGAATCCAACACATCTCATTCTCGCTGCTGTCCGTGACATCAAGAAACAGAACGCAACTTGAATTCATTAAACGACGATATAATCTCAGAAACGAGTTTCGGAGGATCGTAATATTATTGGAAGTACTACAGGAGCTTGATATGCCAGATTTTTGCGCGAAGCAGTTCGTAGAGAGGTCCAGGTTATACAAAGCATGAACTTGGACAGCGCAATTCTTAATTCTCAATCTTGGCATTGATGTCCGCTCATGGGATGTGAGTATTGTTGCTCTATTGCTGAACTTCCGCCTCCACATCGAGGCAAAACACCTTCGGTTGGAATTTCGACCATTTGCCTTCGGAGGTGGTTCAAATATCAGTGAGCGTTATGGATCTGTAACCTTAGAATATAAGTGTCCGAGGAGATTCTGGTAGGAACTGGTTGAGAATTGGGATGCGAAGTGCGAAGGTTTTGATGCACCGTGACCCCCTCGATTTTTGTCGTTCTTTGGAGCGTGAGGACAACAAAGACAAGCGGCAATCTACAATAATGCCGGCAAACTCCACAGACGTCACTTGAAAATCTTGTCATTGTCACTTTCACTTTCAATCAATCCTTCACGTCCACCTCAACGTTTCCACCCGCTCGCAGAGTACCTTTAGTACACCGTCAAATGTCTCCCCCCCAAGTCTCATCGGCCCAATACGGTTATCAATATCGCCACTTGAACGGTCTCGGATACCGATAAAATGAACCTCTCGCACATGTCTCATCTCTGCGACAGTCCGACTCATGATGTTCAATTCCGAGATACCAATCTCTTCCCTCTCGCTGCGCTACCCCAGCCCGCCGGTCTTATTACAGAAATATTGCTCTCGAGTCTCCCTAAACTTGGAGTCTCGGACTTAATAATATACACCAATTGGCTGTTGCAAATTTATTTCTGGGGTAGTGTGGTGCCCAATGTCATCCACATACGTCTCTGGCTTATCGATGGACTTCAAGACTCGAAACATATTTACCTTTCGAAACAAACAAATCGTGCGCTCGACCTCCTCCGATTCACTGACTTCCGTGCCAGCACCAAATCCAAATTCTCTCCAAGTCCGCCATTAATATCCAACATCGCCTTGCCAACCTCGGACGCATTCCCTCGCCCATCTGCGGACTCTGCCCGTACCGGTACCCAACGCGGTACCATGTCGTAAACACACTTCTTCTTTCACACAACCGCAGCTCCATTCCCAACCCTGATCATCTCGGACTTGGACGAAAATGGATAACTCGGACTTGGACATGGTACACATCTGCCTCTCATTAATCCTTTCTCAGTTGGGCTGTAGCAGCCCCTATCGACCCACTGGACCCGTAGCTGTTGAATATTGCCCAAAATTCAGCCATAAATTTTTTAAACCCCCCAAAAATCTCCCGAAAAATAATCGACCGGTAGCTTTGAGATATGAATCCGCACACGAAGATATTATAATAATTCTATAACATAATATTATAACAAATCCCGATAATAACAGCTCTGAGATCTGAGATCTGAATCCGGATCTTATTTAAGTACGGTTCCTCTACAAAATACATGTAATATTATAATAAATCCCCAGCAAACCTGGTTCCACTCCCACTTTCGAAATTATTTGCGTCCCTCCATCGTAAGTCTTTCTATCGGCCCGCATTCCAGCACGGGCATCAGTTTTAAAATTAACAAATCACATCAATCATAAGTCGCATTTTCACAGCATGCCAAATGGCTCCACGAGGCTCTACAGGCTTCCCTCTTTCTCCTCCCCCCATGCCGCCCTTGACTCGACAAGACACCCGTGCTAGTCTACGCAGTTGGTGGTCGGATAGCAACTCGTTACTCCGATACGGTCCAACGATCAACCTTCATGCAGCGGCAAAGCCGCTCATAAAGTTGATGTATCACCGCCAGGCAATGGGACTCATCAGGAAGAATGGAGACGGCCCGCTTTCCACAGAGATGATGGAGATATACTGGTCTTATTTTCCGTAGGTGTTGACATTTTGTTGCCTAAGCTTGTTGTCTGATGTGATATTGTTGCTCTAGGTGGGACTTTGTCTCCTGGACGACCAAGGCCATTATTTTGCAAGAGTTGGACCTCAAAGCTTTTGTATCCGAGAATAACGCGCAAGCAGTGGTGGACTCACCTGTTTTCCCATACATCTGGGAAATGCTTGGGTCGCCAGACCCTGTGGCAAGGAGTTCATCGTGCGTGCTATTGGGCAGACTGGCAGGGCACGAGTTCACCATACCACCCATCTTGGAGATGAGGGGCTGTGAGCAACTTGTGGCTCTCCTGGAGTGAGTGTGGTACATATTCAGTTTTAACACATTTTCATTTAATATGAATCAGTGACCGAAATTATAACATTGTTTGGAGGGCCCTGTACGCATTGGTCACGATTGCACAGTGGTTAAAGGGAGCACAGGCTATGGTCGATGCCAAGGTGCAGAACCACATCTTGAAATTACTCAAATCACAGAGCAGGGGGATCCAAGATTGGACCTGCTGGCTCGTGGCAGAGCTAACTGGCCACAAGCCCACTGTGCCAGCCATTTTGGACTTGAATCTATTGAAGCAACTCGTGGTATTCGCAAGGTGAGTCATTGGATCGGACACATACTATCTTGTATCAATTTGAAACCCCGTGTTCCAGGGAGCACTACCCGTCGGCATTTTATGCCCTTCATGCAATTAGTCGATGGCCAGAAGGTGTTGCAGCTCTTGCAGACTCGGATGTATTTGAGGCACTTCAGCACCTAGATGATGATCATGATAACCTACCCGGACTCCTGGACAACATTGCTCAGTACAAGGCAGGGAACCCAGACTCTGTGCATGAGGGAGTTGATTCATGACAAAGAGATAGTATACATTTGTAACACAAGTCCGCATCGCAATATTCAAATCTATTTACATCGGGCAACACAAGAATCTGAATTGGAGGTAATGCCTGTGCCGAAGCAAAGAACCCCGCTGAGCGAATTTGAACCCAGTTGTTATGGTGCTACTGCAAGATTGCCTTCCTCCTGTAATTAGTCTTGAATGAGTTCAATGACTCTGGCATCTTACACCTGGTATAGTAGCAAACTATCAAAGAGAGGCCATAAGGATAGAGTCTGAAGCAGCTCAAGTTTCTCCTCGTTATCTTTTTACCGCACCACTTCTTGAACCGATGGTTGCGCATGCGGACCTGACTCAGATGCGCCGTACATTTTTGGTGATTGGGCTCGACCTGGCTACACGATACTTACATATCGCCCAAATGAATCCAGCATATCTCATTCTCACTGTCTGCGACCTCAAGAAATGGAATGCAACTCGAATGCAACCAAGGACAACATCATCGTAGAAACGAGTTTCGCAGCGGCAGGATTATAATATCATTGGAAGTACCAAGGGAGCTTGTATACCAGATTTTAGCGTGAAGCGGTTCGTAGCAGGGACGCACACCGATTTACGGGTGAGACGGCCGCCCGTAAACGACAACGGCCCCGTCCCGTCGAAAGGTTTTGAATTGTATTTTTGCGGGATGGGTGCGGCTGGCCTGCCAACCGCCCGCCAACCGTTCATGTCCTCCTCCCAAATTTTTCGCGTAGAAGTGAGTCTTTCGGGTGTCTTGAGCCTTCTAAATTTCACCTGTTCGAGTTATAATTCTTTGTGCACTTGATTTCAGGCTTACTGCAATTTTTACAGGTTGAATCTTTCAGATTTGAACCAGGATGTAACTGGATGCATTGTTCAAATTCACATGAGCTAATCACAGCCTCGACATTCAGGCTCAAAACTGACCAGAAAACTGTCGAAGAATGTGGATTGAGTTCCAAAATTCTCCAAGCAACCTCAAGGCCACTCGCACCTATGGAATAGTTGCTAAAGTTCGGACTAAACAGTGAATCAAACAGCAACCGCATTTTTGCGTACGTCCCCGTCATTTTTAACGTCCCGCACCGTCTTACCCTCCCAGAAATCAATCCGACGGCTTTATTGAAGGGCCGCAACCGTCTAGACTTTTCAAATTGATGGCCCCTAGTTCGCTGGGAGGACCAATACAAAGCTTGAGTGCTTGGAGGGCGCCATTCTGAATACTAGCATGAATTTGCGTTTATAAGACATATCATATTGTTGCTCCCATTGCTGAAGAAGGAAGACCACAGAATTTCTGCATCTGCATCCAGGCGCACACACCTCACATTTTCCTTCTCTGTATCATTCCAAAAAAAAAAAAAATCGTATAACGCCCCGATATCTCACATTTACCCGCATCTACCGATCACTATACACATCGAACAAGTACTACGACTAATTTTGCAATGCTAAATGTTTTAGAGGTATCCCCCGCCTTCGGTTGGAATTCTGACCTGTTGCCTTCAGATGCCGACTAAACATGTGTCGGTTGCATTCGAGGTTCCGAGGATAAACAAATGAGAAATGAGCCCACGCGAGGATATTTCGCACTTCTCAGAAATGTTGCATTGCACAGGTTAGGCATACTAATTATTATTATTGGACTACGACATTTGGATTTGTATCATACTTATACGCGACTTCCCCTTGCACAGCACGCCGATCCCTCCCACGCCGTGCCCACTGTACCGGACGCATAAAGACCCGAAGATCCACACGCCACAGGCACTACACCCGCGCGTCCCGTTTACACCTCTGGACGTATCTGTTTCCCATTTCCGCTAAATCATGTCCCAGCACATCCACTCCGGGATGGAAATGCAAGGAACATTCGAGAGATGGAATAGAGGGGTAGATGTGTACTACTACCCCACCCTCGGAGCGGCATATGTAGGTGTAAGAGAGCATACCCATCCCATCCCGGTGCGAGAGAAAGGCAGAAGACCAGCGGGGTGGAAGGCGTGAGCTTCTTTACGGCCCTTTTGCACCTCGAGGAATCCGAAGCCGAACAGCGAACAGACGAGCAGAAAGAAAGAAAGAAAACAGGATGGAAGAACTCGAGAAATGGGGAGACAAGGAAGGAAACTCACGTTGTGATATGCTGGATAATAAGAGAGGGAAAACAGGCATCAGTAAGCGACGATCCTCGCGGGTAGAAAAAAAGAACAGAGAGGAGATTAGAAACAAAAGCATAAAATAAAACTAAAGGCATGCGAACGCAATAACATGACACATGAACGGAACTAGACGGGGACAGAATGCACGGAACGATCAATCGAACGCTGAATGTAGGTTCGATATGACTGAGGATGAGGAAGACGTCTGAGAACCAAGATGTCGACGCATGAGTGGGAGAATGAATCATGCACGGGATAGGGAGGAAGAGCACGGCCATGGCCTACCAATCGTCTCGACGGTCTCGTACAGCGGACGACGGAGAACGAGTGAGACTGAGGAAAGGTGGCATCTGAGAAGTTAGAACCACCCGTCGTGATGCAGCAGGGTGAATGGAAGCACAAAGGACGAAGCAGGTGCGTTCGGTGCGGTGTTCGGTTGTGTGGGAGGCACGCAGGTAAACGGGTGTCGCGTCACTCGTCGAAAGGACACCCGTCATCGCTCGTCGTGCGTACATACAGCGAGTGCCACGATGCGCATACCCATCCATGGCCTAAACAACCGTACAATATGCCCAGCCTCGCGTCCGCTCTATGAGGCAAGCGAGATGAATTACGTCGGTAGGGGTGGGACGTAGGCCACGATGCAGAATCCAGCGCCGAGTGCAAAAACCAGTAACACAAGTAGGAGTGGGCCGAGACCAATGCGCCATTGCGACGTACGCAGACATGCACTCACCATCGTCGCAGATAGGCCCTAGGATGCATAGCAAGACCGCGAGGCCAAGAGGAGGGGAGGAAAGTAACACCGAAGAATGACTCACATCTAAGGCAGCTCGCTTTCCTTGTCGTTTTTTCCCTCCCTCCCCAATCCCATTCCCTATCTCCCCGGGCCTCTCGCTCGCAATCACCTGCCCTCATATGCTCGGGTGCGCCGGGTCCGGTCCGCTTCTGTTGTGGATGCGGATGCCGGTCATGCGAGTGGTGGTGGGGCGGCATGCTGGCAAAGGCGGGCGTTGATATTGATTGGGCTGATTCGAATTTGGGTGGGAACAGTATGCCTGCAGACTCGGTAGCATGTGTACGGGCGGAATGACAGCAAAGACGTCTAGGCAGCGCGCTGCTAGGGCCCAGCGGGCGGTCCATCCAAAGAGAGGTGAAGTGGAAGATGTGAGTAGAACAAACGAGCGGCAATCTAAACATCGCCGGCAATGACGTCATTGAGAAACGTCACTTTCGTCTCGACGACATTAACCAGATTCAACTCGAGTTTTCAGCCGTGCTGGTGTCATATTCTAACTCGAATGTCTCACCCAAAACCTTTCTCGCATACTTACTGACATAACGACGCTCTCGTACTTGGGCTTGAGGGCCATTGCTGCGCATGGTAGAACGAGTCTGGTTCTTTTATATTTTTCCTATTACTTAACTACGCTACCGCCGGCCGTCATCAAAGAACTCTTGCGTAAATCACAGCCACCGCCTTCTTCTCTCCGCACTCATGTAGACTGAGCCGGTCTGCTACCCTCTGGATGTTAATCTCGGGCAGACAGTTCCTTCCCGTCACCATTCCGTTGTGGAACCAGATATCCCGTGTTATCGGCATTGGTATTACAGAAGATCGCAACAAGGTCCTGACAATTTATGCACTGATGCTCTTTCAAACGATCTTTGCACTGTGCGGCAGGAAGTTTCACTGGTATCCACATTTCATGGAGCTTTTCCAAAGCAATGACTTCGACCCTTGTCAAGATATGTATAAAAATTTCCTGAGGAATATCAACCGCAACACAATTTTTGTGACGCTTCAAAACATCTGCAAGGTTAGCGCGGGTACAGTGGAATTCATACATCCATATGTATCCAGGATCCAATGCTGTTATCATCCACAATGTACGGCGAGAGCAGCCGCCCACTCAATGTCTGTCTTGCACCGGACCCAAACGTGATTGCGCGACGCACAGACTTAGAATTTGTACGTTCCATGTCTTCTGTGTAATTTTAAGTTAGCTTGGCTGTACAGTCGCCCACCGAAGGGTTTGTAAGAATGGCTCTAATCTGGCCGCACTTCAGTGCAATATTGGTCATGATCAAGTTCAGTTCGAGATTATATCTGGGCATGCTCGTTATTGAGCCAACATTTCAGTTTATATTGCCTTCGATCAAGGCAACCGTGGAAGGGTGTTTAACTTTAACGTAACCCATTATCGGGCACAATTTTATTAACATGCCCATTACTAGGCTGAGTTTAATGCCCACGATCGGGTGTGTACTGAGACCCCGTCGGATGCTCCGCACACACATATTCATGACATGCTTTACATCAAGTGCTAAGGAGGTGCACATCCACCCCCGTGCCATAAGATCGACATCGCCCTGTCGGGCAGCCGTCGAGCACGAATACGGACCGGATACGAGCAAAAATGTGCCCAAATCCAGTCGTGGGCAGGATTCGGATAGCAGAGTACCCGAATCCTGCCATGCTGGGCAAGATGCAGATGCACCGGCATCTGAACAAGCCAGACATCAAACACATCAGTAAACTTCTGTCCACAAAGACACTGTCACTCACCGAAACAGGCGCGCAGGGGGAAAAGAGGCGAAACACCCCAACGTGGAAGCAGTGCTGAGCTCGAAATGTGAATCAAGACGCAAGTAAGATCAAGACAACGAACCAAAAGTGACGCATAGGACAACGGTTACGAGGATCTGGAAAATTATTTATGCCAGTTACAGCTTACGGTTGATAGGCATACCACCGCGCCCCGCAGAGATGTGGTCCTCTGGTTTGGTCGCTTTTGGGCCACCGGAATCGGCAGCGTGGTAACTAGGGATTGGGGAGAAGATTGCTGCAAAATGTCAAGTGTCGAGGCCACAACGGGCCGGGCATCACCAGAGCACTCCCGAGCAAGAACAGCTGGAGGTAAAGCCATAGGAGGGAGACTATTTGGGCCAGGGGATGAAGGAGGGAAAAGGACTTGGAGGAGAATGGGGCCCTGGCAGGGGAGCACAAGGACGAGATTCTGGATGAATTAGAGTTGGATGATCATGAGATGTCGAGAGAGAGGCTCGTACCTGGGGGCTCAATTTCGGTATGGGTTGTAACCCGCATTTTCTGCAAACGTGGTTAAATAATACCAGAGAAAGCGGCAGCTGCTTGCTTGCAGCTAAGAGGACAACAATTTACTGGAGCAGATACTTGCGCAGAGGACGCGAGAGTCGGAGGCAAAAAGACAAAGGGAGTCAGAAAGTGCGGCAGGACCCGGACCCGGAAAGCAGTGCAAATATCACGAGGCATCACAAAATGATGGTGCATATATTTTCCATGCGACTCAAGTCAGCTCAAGTCTCAATTATTATGGCTTGACTCTCCAAAGAGGACAGACAGCAGAAGCAATTTGAAAGCCGTGGATATCGAGCGTAAGTAAAATGTCATGGAAAGTTACGATGCGTGCAAGGGTGCGCGCGCGACGGAATCGGAGATCTCAGGGTAACTGCGGACATCTTTCATCCGTTGTTCATCATGATGCGAGGGAACAATGGTACAAAATATACGGGGAAAGCCAACCTTAACCCTAGCAGAGAAACGGCATGAGAGAGTGGCCAAAACACATGATTTGGATGAGCTAAATTCCCTTTCGTAGCAGTAAACTCTCACCAAAATTCCCTTTCACGGAAACCATTCCAACACGAATCGCATACGTCATGGGTCGAAATCGGTCGAGGATGGCGGCAAACGGAGAGTAAAAACGAGCTTAAAAATAAATTTTTAAGACTCGTAAAAACTTGTCCCATCTCTGCGACAGTCACCACGACGCTGGCCGCTGCATGCTACTAGCCAATCTCTCTCCGTATCTTTCTTTATCGTCCGCTCAGTGTCCCACTCGCCCCGCTGCGCGTCCCCACCACACCAATCTTATTCCAGAAATCCTGCTCTCTCCCTGCCACCTGGATTCGTTGCTTGACTGGGTACGCGATTCCTGGGCTGTGCAGCACCCAATGCTATCCACTGTTATATTCAAGGGGTTGAATTTAGCCTTTCCAAGCACAAAGGCGCCACTTCATGCTTCAAGCCTCTGCTCATCCTGTACATATACCCGTACGACCAATATCAATCCCCGTCCCTAATTGTCTTCTTCTTTCTTTCGCATCCCTGCAGCTCCCTTCCCTTTCCAACCCGACTACACCTATCTCGGACTCAAATGAAAGTCTAGCTGTATGACTGGATCCCCTCACGTCTCCCATGGCCATTCCCTTCTTCACTTGTAGGCTGTACTCTGAGCTGTAACTGCCCTATCAACGCCTGTTCCTGTTTCCGCTCTTCCTCTCAGTCTCGTACACGCTCTAGCCAATCAAACCCAAACAATATACACGGCTGCACGGATGGCTTACTGTCACACTGAGTTTTTAAATCTTAACATTTCATTGTAAATTCATTACTGTAATCGCAAACGGGGACCAGTTAAGAATTTCTTAAGGTGACATTTCTTAAGTTTACACTAAGATTGATGTGCCCCTTCAGGACATATAGCCGACACTGCCAGCAGAAAGCTGCACCCCGCCCACTTCTTGTTAATATATACTGAAGCTCACGCAACCAGGAAAAAGGCATAAATAATATATTCCAATGCATTAAATATAGTGAGAAATCTAGGGCAAAAATAAGTACCGGGTAGTGGAGAATCGGCATCGGAGAATGGCCAGCTGCCTGCGCCAGGGGAAAATCCAAGACATTTGAAGTTTAAAAAAACCTTGAGTCCATCGGAATCCTCGGATACCGAGATACGAAGCTCAGAGGACTTGCGTTGTCTTCTCCGAAGTAAGTAACACAGATGCATTGAGGTGGGTGGTTGGTAGAAACGGCTTGGACGGTTGATTGAACAGCTTGGATGATTGAGATTCAGCATATATCTTGTCATTTGCTGGGGTTGTTGAACTGCCGCCTGCCTTGAGGTCTTCGCTGCCTCTTGTTGAAGTGGTGATCTAGAAACGCTCTTGAGCCCGAGGTCTTGCCTTGCTACAACTTGCATGGAGAGATGGCAGGGCCGGAGTCCGCAGGAGAGGCGACTTGGAAGGAAAGGGCAGGCGGAGAGCAGGAAGATGGGAGGAGGAAACAAGCTGTCAGTGTCACAAACCAACTTGCACGTGGTTGCGGGCTGTGCGCGCACGGACCTCTGGTCGTCTTCTTGACAAGCCCAGACACCGGTTACACCGCGACCTGATACCGCCGCTACCGAGATCAGAACTTAGCAAAATCTTAAGAACCTTGGCTAACAAAATTGTAGGCAAGCCAATCTTACAGTTTCACAAGATTTCCGTTTGGCCGTGTATCAAGTACATCCCGTTCGAAATCTCCTGTAGACGATCCGTGAATCTGAATCCGAGTAGAAGGATATTACGCGCTCCCCATTCCCGAAGCCCAACTCTGTTCTTGAGATTGACTTACCTCAAGTCCGAATCCGAGTCTCATAAATCTCTCATATGACTTTGACCCGGACGTGGACGTGGCACACCACGTGTCCCATGCCTCACAGCGCCCACCGCTGCTGTTTCTTGCTCCCTTGCAGGCTGTAGGCTGGACCCTAATATCAACACCTACCATCGGGATTCCTTTTTCCTGTTTCCCTTTTCCGCTCTTCGTCTCCTCTCGTCTCGTTTACGCATCAGCACCGGTGTTTCCATGCTCTAGGTGTTTCAACCAAAGCCCGAACAATGTCCCGGGAACGGGAAAGTCACGGTGCTATGGATCTAATGTAGACAAGGGGCGAATCCACGTCAGGAAATGTATTTCTACCGAAATCCCGCACTCGACTGATTCCGAATCCGAATTTAAATCCCACCCCCGAAAAACTCAAATCCCAATAAATTTGATTCAACTTCAAGAATTGCCTCCAAGTGATCATGAGTGTTATACCAAATGTCCGATAGTTGTTCATGGGAGCGAACATAAACGACATGGTTGCATACATACAAAGTTTCGAACAAACTTCGCTTTCCTTCCAATCAATCCTTCGCTCCGTCGACATTTGAACTCGAATTTATAGTTAATCTCGTCTCGCATGCTCGAACAACCGAATCCCAGGCCTAGATTCAAAATAAAATAATTCCTCGTCCCCGAATAACTTCGAACTCGAAGAGCGGGCATCCTGGTGATGTTATGCACTGTAAAATGTACAGTATGTGCATGATTCGAATTCGAATTCTAGACCTGATTCCGAGCTCAGATTTGCCTGTCCTGTGTCACTAGGATGTATTGACTCGGAACAAATCAATGGCCTGAGCTATATCCATTCCCCGATGTCGACTGTCCCCGGACCACATGCGCTATGAAGCTACCTAGCTTAGCTTAGGTTGAAATTCAATAACCTCAGGCTGTAGGGTGACAAATGCCTTCAGAGTTCAAACACACCTGTTATCTTGTTCGCGGTTGACCTGCTATATATTTGTATCAATGGTAACCAACCTAAAACGGAATCAGGCGGAAAATTCAATCCACAGGCTGATGCAAGTTGCTCATTGAATCATATATAGGCTACATAAACTGCTCTGCGATAGGATAACCATTGAAAGTGCTTAGTACGCCCGCCGCATTCTATTTGGCAGTATGTAGGATGATTTGGAGTCTGGACAAGTGGTTCAAGTGGGCTCTGCCGTGACAAGCGGGCTATGATTGTTATTCCGTTTGGAACTGGCTGAGAATTGGGCTTGAAGGTTTTGATGATTTCCCATCAAACCGCCCTCCTGTTGGGTAGCTTGAAACTGATCACTTCTTGCTCGATTCTGTTTATTCTTTGGAGGTAGTCCAGGACTAAATATATGTCGGTTTCATTTCCGGAGGTTCCGAGGATGAACGGATGAGAAATGAGCCCACGCGAGGGCATTTTGCACTTGCATCGTAAGTTAGTTATTAAATTCTTTTGGATTACCGCATTTGGATTTGCACTACTACCAGACTCCCTTGCGCATACAAAATGCCCCTTGCACCGGACGCCTAAACACCCACGTGAGCGATCCACCACAGGCACCGCACCGCACCCACGCCTGCGTCCCATCTACATCCATCCGCGTCTGTTTCCCCTTTCTGCCTGTACATCCACGTCTCCGGGACGAAGTCGCGAGGCACATCCCCGTCTGCGTGACCGGAGTCGGAGACGCAGAATGGGGAGGGGTGGATTGGAAGAACCGAGGACCGGAGATGTATACCACCCCGCCCTCGATGGAGACGTCCATCCGTCCCATCCCGTCCATCCCTGCCCAAGCTAGCACCCAACCCCAAGCCCAGGGAAGATCCAAAGCAGAAAAGCAGCAGGGTAGACGGTACGGGTACGGGTGTGCGAGGGGCAGCGAGGTCGTAAGTAAGAATACGCCTCCGCACCAGTGAAAAATACCAAAACCAAAATAAAGCGGACGAGAAAAACAGAAGAGAGTGGCCTCCGCCCGAACAGGAAACGGAAAACCCAAATAAGGTCGACGAGAGAAGGAAAGCAAACCTCACGTTGCGTGCTATAAGAGAAAAGAAAAAGGTTGTCAGTATCGGCGTCACAATCGTCGGGGGCTGAGAAAGAACAGAAAGGACAGAGAGATGACAGAAGGAGATGATAACATAAAGGTCTGAGATAAAGAGAGTGAAAGACAGCAGGCGCAATGAAGGAAGCGATCTCGTAAGATCAATATGACAGAGGATGAGTTCGCTGAGAACCCAGACGTCGATGCAGCGGGGTGCTCAGGAGGGACCGAGATCGGGAGCGAGATGAAGAGGGAGAGCACCGCCATGTGCATCGTCCCACCGCTGCACGTCCCCTCATCATCTCAGACGACAGAGAACGAGTGGGAATGAGCAGGAGACGATGTCTGAGTGGGTGAATGGATGCACGAAGCATGAAGCAAGCGTGCCCGGTGTCCGGACTGCGTGAGAGCTCGTCGCGCGCATACTGTGGGGAGGGCACGAAGGCATCGAGCATGTACTCATCGTGTAAAGACGAAAGCGTGCTAGTCCAGCATAGATGCACGCTCTCGCTGCACCAGGCAGCATCGTACACATCATACACCCAGCAAACGACAGCTCGCCTCGCGCCTCGCAGAGCATAGGCAGAGCATAGACGCAGACCCACGTCTTGCGTACCCGAAAATACGGAGGCAAGCACCCCTCGCTATAGACGAGAGGGCATGCATCCTCCGAAGGCAAGCTGAGTGTGCTTGTACTGCGAACGCCCGCACGCCCCCCAGCACGACAAGTCAGGCTTAGACCAAGCAAAGCGCCGTATCGTGTCGTCCTCGCACGGCTCTTTCCCGACCGAGCGCCTCGCCTCGCAGAGAACACAGATGCCCACATCCTGCATCCTCGAAAATGCGACACCGCGAGGACTGCGAGATTAGACGCTGGACAGAGACGCCCGCATGCCTCATCAGCCCATAGCTCCTCCCTCCACCCTCGAGCCTCACAGCACCCATCGCTCGCTCGCGCGCTCGTTGCATACACAGCCCGCGAGTGCACCAGCCGAGCTCGCTTTCGCTTGCATAAGGTGAAGCGAAATGAATGAAACGAGGGGGTGACGTCGGTGGGGTGGCGCGTGGCATGGCTCGCAATACAGGGGTGGATGGAGACAGCCCGTCCAGTAGACGAATAAGAGTGGGACAGAGGGTGGAGTGGGCGTAGCCGAGACTGTAATCGATACGCTGATGCTGATGCGCCTCTGAATCCAACGACGCCAACGCATCCGCCAGTCGTAGCAGACCGATAGCAAGACCACCAAGAAGAGACAGAAAGGGAAAGGCAGCGAAAGACAGAAAATAGAAGGGGAATAACGCAGAAGAAGGAAAGACACGCACATCTGGCCCAAGGTAACTCGCTCTCCTCGTTGTCCTCCTCCCCGTCTAATGTTGCCACGACTCAGAAAGTCGAGTCGCTCCAAGTCAAGTCGGCCTAAGTCGATTTCGAATCGAGTCGAGTCGAGTAAGTCGACTTGAGTCGACTTTTCTTGAACGAATTTTCAGAAACTCGTTCTAAGTACTCTGCAGGTTGAAAAAACGCAAAAGGGAAAATATATATATTTTTCGGCTGTCACGCAATGTCACAGAATGTCACCAAGCGTGACTCTGTCACTCCTGTCACAAAATTCGACTATGTCCCCAATTTGTCCCCAATCGCGTTTTTTTGACGAACAGTGCAACTAGGTTGTGACCGACTCGAAGTCGACTCAAGTCGACTTGAGTTGATAAAACGACTCGACTCGACTCGGTCTAAATCGGCGACTCCAAGTCGACTTCGTTGGCTCAAGTCTGGAGTCGCGGCAACATTATCCCCGTCCTCATTCGAGTTCCCATTTCCTGTCACCCCCGCCGTGGAGCTCTCAAACTCAAAATTAAGACCCAGCCCCTCCCCACCGCCAATCGCCAGACTCAATGCAGGCGGTCCCGACTGCAGAGATGCATGTGCATGAGGTGGTCGGGCAGGCGATGCCAAGCGCCTCTACTACTGCCCCTGCTGGGACATTGCAACCTGTGTCTGATACGCCTGTGCGGGCGTCAGGCCCTGCGCGTCCGTGGGCCGGTCGGGCGCCGGCGCTGGGACGCCGGGTTGGTACAGCGGGCAGAGGCTCGGGGCCCATATGCTTGATGGTGCCGGTCCGCCTGGGTAGGTGCCGTATTGGGGCGCATACTGCTGCTGTTGTGGATGCGGGAGGTATGCGTGGGCATGCAGATGGGGGTGGTATGCCGGCGCAGGCGCTGGTATTGAGTCAGGTGGGGTGGTAAGCCTGTAGATTTGGGTAGGCGGTGTACGGGCTTTGGGGCTGTTGTGTGGATGGGCCGGTGTGGGGGGCAGGGCAGCGGGCCAAAGATATTTTCGTAGGCGGCGTGGCACTCGCGGTCCATCCAAGACGAGACGAGTGTCAGGAATCTCTCTTCCGAGATCCCCGGTTCCACCGGCCATCAGCAAACCCTGATTTTTCGGCACTACGTAACACTACGTAGTGTGCTGTAGTCGTCTGTAGCCGGCTGTAGCGAAGGTCCCATCTGCGTAGTGCTGTGTAGTATGACAGCATCACGTAGTGCTACGTAGCGCTGCGTAGCGGAATCAGGTTTTGCTGATGGCCGCCCGCATCGCCCTCGCCTCTTTTCATTCTCTCGATCCCGATTATATCCGTACTTCCATTCCTCTATTTCCCCTTGTCTTGATTCCTCCTTTTCTTTTGCCTATAAATACAGACCAAACTTGTCTAGTTACGTCGTTCAATCAACTCCGTCAATATCTGATTGCTGAGTTCCTCTCTGATTCCATCCGACTCGTCCTTCCGACGCCAGTTTGCTTTCTCTCCGTTTCCCCTTCGGGACTCGGTTCTCACAACGAGACGAGACAAAGAAGACGTGAGCGACAAGCGGCAATCTACAATAATACCGGTAACTTCAAAGACGTCACTAAGAAAATCTTGTCACTGTCACTCATTTTTCACGTCGGCCTCAACAAGGACCTCAACGTTTCACCCCGCTCGCAGAGTACACTTTTCTCTAATGACTCTAGTACACTGCCAAATGTCTCACCCAAGTCTCACCAACCCAATATGGTTATCAATATCCCCGCGTCACGGTGAAGCAGACTCCGATACTTACTACTTACCGACATAATGAACCTCTCGTACATGTCTCATCTCTGCACGACTACTGCATGATACTCATCTCTTCCGTCTCTCTCTCTCTCAGTCTCTTTCAAAGTTCCTTCTCTCACTCGCCCCTTGCGCTATCCCAGCCCACCGATCTTATTACAGAAATATTGCTCTCCCTAAACTTGGAGTCTCGGACCTACTGTCCACGACTTGGCTGGGTATAGTTCTTGGGCTGTGCGACACCCAATGTCGTCATCTGTATTGATGTCTGCTTTATCGACGGACTACAGACTCAAAATGTACTTCAAGACTTGAAACTGACCTTGCAAAACACACAAGTCGCGCGCTCGACCTCCTCCCGTTCACTGGCTTCCCGCGCGAGCACCAAATCCAAATTCTCTCCAAGTCCGCCTATCCATCCAAAATCCAACATCAACCTAGCCCATGCGGACTCTGCCCGTACCGGTACCCAAGGCTGTATCAAGTCGTAAATCCACTTCTGTTTCCTTATTTCACACCTCCCAACCCAACCACACCTATCTCGGACTCGAGCGATAGTCGAGCTGCACGACTCCAACATGGTACACCTCTCCCTTATGCCTCACCGCCCGGTGCCGTTGATTCCCTTCTCCGCTCGTGCCCTTATCAATCCAGCCTGGGTTAGTAGTTGTTGAATAATTGCCTGAAACTTGGTCATAATATTTCAACCCCATGAAAATCTCCGGGACAATATAATCGACACTGGCAGCTCCAATCCACAGGTGAAGATCTTATTTGAGTATGGTTCCTCTATAATATAATATTATAACAAATCCCGACACTTAACAGCTCTGAGATCTGAATCCGCAGGCGAAGATCTTATTCAAGTACGCTTCCTCCACGAAATACATGTAATATTATAATAAATCCCCCGCAAACCGGGTTCCACTCCCACCTTCGAAATTATTTACGTCCCCCCAGTGTAAGTCTTTCTATCGGCCCGCATCCCGGCACAGGCGCCACAAAATTAACAGTTGATATCGATCATATGTCGCATTTGCACAGCATGCCCAAATGGCTGGACACGAGGCTCTACAGCCTTCCCTCTCTCTCCTCCCCCCCATGCCGCCCTTAACTCGAACGGACACCCGCGCAAGCATATTCAGTTGGTGGTCGGATAGCAACTCGTTGGTCCGGTCCGGTCCAACGATCAACCTTCATGCAGCGGCAAAGCCGCTGATGAAGTTGATGTATCACCGCCAGGCAATGGAATTCATCAGAAAGAACGAATACAGTCAGCTTTCGACAGGGACGTTGGAGATATACATGTCATATCTTCCGTACGTGATGAAATTGCATGAACTTGTTGGCCGATGTGATGTTGCTGGTCTAGGTGGGACTTTGTCTCATTGTCAACAAAGGTCGCTATTCTGCAGGAGTTGAACCGCGGAATTTATTCATCCAAGGATGTGGCGCAAGTAGTGGTTGATTCACCTGGTTTCCCATACATCTGGGAAATGCTTGGGTCACCAGACCCTTTGGCAAGGAGATCATCATGCAGATTATTAGGTGACCTGGCAAAGCACGAGTACACCATAACACACATCTTAGAGATGAGGGGCTGTGAGCAGCTTGTGGCTCTTCTGGAGTGAGTGTGGTACATATCTTTTTTTTTCACCACAGATTTTCATTTAATGTGAATAGTGACCGAGATAATGATGTTGAGGACGCGGCTTGGGCATTGGCCACAATTGCGCAATGGTTGGAGGGAGCACAGGCTATGGTTGATGCAAAGGTGCAGGACCACATCCTGAAATTACTCAAATCACAGAGCACAGAGGTTGTGGATGCGACCTGCTGGCTCATGAGCAAGCTAGCTGGCCATGAGCTCACTGTGTCAGCCATTTTGGACTTGAGTATATTGAAGCAGCTTTTGGTACTCGCAGGGTGAGTCATTGGATCAGACACATTATCCTGTAGGAAACTTAATGTTGTAACTCCGTGTCGCAGGAGGGAGAGGGAGTGGCACGCAATCAATGCCCTCCACGCAATTAGTAAATGGCCAGAAGGTGTCGCAGCTCTTGCAGACATGGATGTATATGAGGAGCTTCAGCACCTACGCCATTCAAACTCTTACCTACCCAAACTCCAGGACAATATTACTCGGTACAAGAGGAAAGCCAGATTCTGTGCAGAAGAGAGTTGATTTGTGACAGGTAGATAACACATTTTTGTAACACAAGTCCGCATCGCAATCATTTAAATTCATTTGAATTTGATAACACAAGAATCTGAACTGGAGGTAATGCCTGTGCCAGAGCCAAGAACCCCATTGAGAAAATTTGAACCAATTTTTTTATGCCACTTACTACTGTGAGTCTGCATTTCTCCTGCTGCAATGAGTCCAATGACTCCGGGTTATTTTGCCTGGTATACCAATGAAATATAAAAGAGATGATGTGAGGGTCAGGGTACACACGCATTTTTGGCTTGAAACTTGCATTGTTGTTAAATTAGCACTTTGAACTACACGGGCACTTGGATTATTTGACCAATCTGACCCAACAATTAAAGTTGAATGTTGGAAAATTCAACACGGCGATCAAATTGATGTCGAGAGTGCGAAGTCTATCAGAAGACAAAATGGATGGGCCCCATTCTACCAAAACTGCCCAATGTGTTCAAAAACAGCCAAAAAAGGGCCAAAATCGCGCATCATTATTGGACTTTGAATGTCGGACGTAAACCAGACCACATGTACAGTGCAACTGATTAATCAAATACTTGGATTGCCCACTTTCGCTTGCAATTTAAATGAACCAAGTCCCAATGGCTTTGTGTCTTTTCCCCGGGCTTGGAAGCCGTACCATTCTACGAAATTTGCTTTGATCCCAATTTCTTCTGGTAACTGCGCGTGCGATAATTTCTTTCTTCAACTCACCGCTCCAAAATGTAGGTTTCAAGTCAGCTTTGTTTCCACTAGGTTCCTAGGACTTTCACTGATATATTTGCTGAATTTCACGGCGAGAAATCCTGCCCTGCCTCCAGGTGCACCTCAGATGCTGCCTCTTTTGACCTTCACGGGCTCTTGAGGTGTGTTGAGAGGTATTTTCCAGCTATTTAGGAATTGCTCCCGGTCCTCCAGATCTGGCTTTCCATCTACTGCTGTTGAATCTACATGTATGTTCAATGTTGAAACTCATCAACTCGACAAGACGGTCCGAAATGCTGCACATAAACACACAACAACGTCTTCCCAACCGGAAATCGTTGATGGCAATCGCAACTGTTTCTCCATGCTCTCTCAATCGGTACCTGGTCCTCGCGCAGCAATAGAAGTACTGCAGCGCAAATTTCTCCACTTTAGCTTTTTATCAGACCAATTCTTCTCGAAACCACGCATCTGCTCATGCCGGCTGCGCTGTACATTCGGGGTGAATGGGCTCGACCTGGTTACTGCGATTCATCTCGTCCGAATAAATCACGCACATCTCATTCTCGTTGTCCGCAACATCAAGGCAGAGAACACAATAAGAACACAACCAACGACGACACGGATTATAATATTACCGTGACTGGAAGTACGGGAGCTTGATAAACCAGATTTTAGCGTGAAGCGGTTCGTAGAGAAGGCTAACACAACGTTTGAGCGCTGGGACGGCGCCATTCTCAACGCTAGCATTAATGTGCACTCATCAGATGTAACGTTGTTGCTCGCATTGCTGCACTCCTGCGTCCCATCTACACCCATCCGCACCTCTGTTCCCCTTTTCCGCATGTACATCCACGTCTCCGGGACGGAGTCGCGAGGCACATCCCCGTCTGCGTGACCGGAGTCGAAGACACAGATTGGGAGGATTTGAGGACCGAGGCCCGGAGATGGGAGATGGGTACCGCCCTCCCCTTCCGTCCCATCCCAGCTAATTCCAAGCCCAAGGGCAAGAAAGCCGAAACGCAGCCCGTTCGCAGGACCGCAACTCGAGCAAGCAGTCCAGAATCAAATCCAAATCCAAAGGCAAAGCCTCGCTCCCTCCCCCGAAACGGAATAGCCCCACAAAAAGAGAAAAAAATTAGGAGAGAAATCCGATGCAAGAACACCCAAATAGAGCCGACGAGAGAAGGGAAGGAAGACTCGGGCATGAGATGAAGAAAATGAAAGACAGAGCTGAAACGAAGCGATCTCGTAAGTGCGAGGATGAGTACATCGCGATCGCTGAGAACCACCATTGCGACGCCGCGATGGAGGGCACGGTCATGGTCCCACTGCTGCCCATCGCTATCTCATACAGCAGACAGTGGACGGCAGCGAGGGCGAATGAAGCATTCGGTTCTCGGTGCTCGGTGTCCGGGCTGCGTGGGAGCTCGTTGCGCGCATACTGTGGGGATAGCGTGAAGGCACGCACTCATGGCGTATAAATGAGAGCGTGCTCCTGCGAGAGGACATGCATCTCATCCTTCAACGCTAACGCAAGGCATCGCATACCCAGGGCTGTATCATTTTTTTTTTTTTTTTTTTTTTTTTTTTTTTTTTTTTTGTGGAGCGTTGATTGCGAGCGAAGCTCGCAATAATGGTTGAGTTCGACAGCCTTTAAGTAAAGGCTCCCCTCCGGTGCTGTTTAGCGCTTGCGCGCTTCCATGCACCATTGGGCCGACATAGTCGTCCGTTCAACCCGCTAGTTTGAGGCCATGGACTTGGAACCCGGCCAGAGGAATTATAGACCACCCGAGGAAATGCGCACACGCATTCGCGTCCGATCTTATCGCGACGCGATATGTGGGGCTCCGGTTGAAGACTCAAGGGTCCCCGCGGTAGTTAGCCGCGGGGCCCCTATCATTGTCCATCAGCCGATACCCACTAATACCCCGGTCTCCCATGTCCAGTCTTTTGGGAGAGTCTCCTCATTTTTTAGTACTCTTTTCCAGGTCTTGAGTACTAGTCCCTTTTTTATAGCTTTCTTTCCATATTTTACTTCATTTGTCATAGCGCAGTCAATACCAAGTCTGTTGTTGATTGACTTGAGCCATCGGTTGTGGATTTCGCGTTGGGATGCCGGGCCTTTCCCTTGAATGACACGTTCACAGCGTATCCTCCAGATTAAGTGTGCCGACTCCGAGACGAGTAGTCTGAAGAGACGCGTTGTACCCGCGTCCTGGCGTTTGATCGCCGCGCATGCCATAATTTGGCCGAACGTAGGTGGGGGTAAACTGGCCCCTGTCTTTAGTTCCCACAATTCGCTCGCAAGTTCCCAGATTTCTTTCTGGCCCGGGGACTCACATTTTGTCAGTATATGTTCCATTGACTCTACTATCCCGCACTTATTACAGGTCGCTTTTTCCTCGTGGCCAGGTATTTTTTCCCAGTGTCCACCAACTTTGTATCCACCGTGCAGCGACATCCAGAGGAAGAAGCGCGCGCTTCTTGATAAATCTTTGTGTTTTGTGGATTTCCATATCTTGCCGGTTGATGGGATCTCGTCGGAGGGGTCAGCTACGGCTTGCTGCGCGTAGGTCATGTTTCGTTTGGTCATTTTGCGGTTCAACAATTCGCGGTATGAGGGTTTGTTCATTTTTATTTTCCTTATTATCTTGTATGCTGATGATTGGGTCATTTTTTGGAGTTTAGCCCCCGGGACCATCAGGCTCGAGTCTGCCCGCATTTTAATTTCATCCGGGACGTTCCTCTCGCACCCTTCGTTGGCAAGTCTATCTGCCGCCTCGTTCCCCGGGTCACCCGCATGGCCCTTTACCCATGTGAGGGATGTCTTCGCGCGTCTTTTGCGGAGTCTAGTGATTGTTGTTCGTACTAGTGCGCTGTTGGCCGTCATAAAGAAGCCTTCATCTTCATGTTTTTTCAGGTTTCTAGTCAGGACGTCGATCGAGGTCCTGGAGTCGCTGTAGATCGCCAGTGGTACGTTCTTGGGGCAGGCTTCAATCGTTTCTTTAATAGCAACGAGCTCGCCGACATTGTTCGAAGGCCTTAATTTGTCGGGGATTCTAATGGCCCTGTTCCTCGGGTCGCCTTCTCCAAAGTAAATTCCGGCCCCAGCTCGCGCGTTCTCACCGCCGTTGTTCTGGGCTGACCCGTCGGTGAATACTTTTATCGGGTCCTCATCGGGGTCGGGGGCGTGTCTCGTGTCTGGGGCGTTGCTGTGCAGATTTTTCGGGGCGGTGTTTGTGAAGATTCGGAATGTATCTGCAATCGTCCCGTGGGTGGTGACCCTTGCATCGAATTCTATCGTTTCTTCATTGTCTCCCTCCTCGGGGGCTTGCTCATCTTCGTAGTCCTCGGGCTGTGGTTCTCTGGGATCCCACTTCTCCTCCAAGGCATCCAGCAGGTCCCTCGCTTTGCTGTAGCATTGGTGCGGGTTCTTACATCCTGTGATTGCCTTTGTGATTCTGCAGGTTGCGCATCTGCAGCCTTTTTGGGGTTTATGGCGAGGTGCGTCTCTCTTTGCGCCGAGCGTTACTGCGTCTCGGACCAGCTTGACTTTGTGGTTTTTTTTCAGGCATTCCACTATTTCCACGCCCTGGTTGTACAGGTGCCTGTTGGCGTACGATTTGCGATGGTACCATATTGGCATGGCTCCTTGGATCTCGCGGGACACCGCTACCGCATCCATTTCGAGGCCATACTTACGGCCAGTCTTCATCATGTTTGAGAGGTCTTTGCCTATGAACTCCGTCGACGCCTCGGGGTACCAAGATTGCAGGTACGTGTTCATGCGCATTTCCTCATCTACATTGTTGTCACCCCCCCTAGCTCTTTTCGCTAATAGTTCGTCGGCTACGAAACACCAGAGGGGTCTCTCTGGTCCGAAGCTCAAGTACGTCTTTAGCCATGTTATTGCGATGGCTTCATTGCGGCTGACAATGTCGAGCAAGTTTTTACCACCCATTTCCGCTGGTGCGTAGACTGTTTCCTTGTTAACAGTTACGTTGGTTTTTTCAGCCCAAAGGAAGTTGCGAATTCTCTTTTCAAGGCGCTTTTCCACTTCTTTTGGCATCCCCTGAACTGTGGCCATGTATTGCGTCATGCCTCCGACGACCATCAATACAATTAGGCGTCGTCCTTCCATTGTCGGGTTGCCTAATTCCCATCTCTCAAGGGCGGCGTCGATTTTTTCTATGGTGCGGGACCAGGTGTCGATCTGCACTACCTTGTTGCCTACCCATGCTCCCAGGGTGCGTATCGGTTCGCCTTCTCTGGCTATTTTAATGTGATCTGGGATCATAGTGCCGTTTATCCCGTTCACGAATCGGGTGGCTCTTACCCTGTCTCGGTGGTCTATTTCACCTATGGGTATCATCTCTGTCTTGCTTATGTTGAACTTGGCACCCGCCGCAACACACCATTCGTCGAGCACCTCTAGTAGCGCTCCGAAGTCGTCCTCTGCATCCAGGTATACCATTGTGTCGTCCGCAAATAGTGTTGCGATAAGTTTCTCCTTCTTGCCTTTTATGTTGAAACCTTTTAGGTCTGATTGTCTTAGGGATTTGGCAAGGGGTTCGATTGCTAGGTCAAATAATAGACATGACAGGGGGTCCCCTTGTCTAACTCCCCGTGTAACGCGGAATGGGTGTTGGCTTCGTTCACCATTTACCATGACATGTGTCCACGCATCACTGTATAGTGCCTTGATGGTGTTGATAAACTCGTCTGGGATGCCGTAGCTCGCGAGCGCCCGCCATAGGTAATCGTGCTCAATTTTGTCGTAAGCTTTCTCTTGGTCCAGGGCCACAATAACCCCGTTTCGTTCCGTTGCCTCTGCAAGCTCAATGACTCTCTTCGTTAGCCAGATTTGGTCTCTAATTTGACGACCCGGCACAAATCCCGCTTGGTTCGGGTGGATGAGGTCCGGCGCAACAAGCGCAAGTTTGATTGTGAGTGCCTTAGTGAATATTTTATAGTCTGTATTTAGGAGCGATATTGGCCTGTAATTCGCTATGTCAGATTTATCGTTCTTTTTATACAGTGGGCACATCCAACTCTTGGAGAATCCAGTTCCTTTTAGCATCCCATGAGTCTCAATATCGTTGTAGACCTTTAGCATTGCGTCCAATATATTGAACGCAGGTTTGTCTAATGATATTGCTGTCCGATATCTTGAATCTAATGTTTTCCACAATTCATATGTTATCCCGTCGAGGCCAGGGGCTTTGTTATTTGCCGACAGTTTGAGGGCGCGTCGTACGTCCTCAATCGTTAATTTCGCCTTGAGCATCTCTTTTTGTTCTTCTGTCGTCTTCCTCGTAGTGCGCCCTAGAACGGTCTGGATCTTTTGTTCCCTAACCTCTGTTGGTGTATCTGCCCTATCGGATTGTATTTTATTGTGGTAGTTCCGGGCTAATGTCGCCATTTTTTTTCGAGTCTGTTTCATATACTATCGGGCCATCCGGACCCGTATTCTTCCTCAGCCTGTTTATCAGATCTCGAGGTTTCTTGGGCTTATTGATCATAGACCAGTATCTGCTTATAATCTCACCCTCCAGGCGATTGCGCACTTGCGCAGTAAGGCGCGCTGCCTTGTGTCTCTTCTTTTGCATTTCGGCAAGTTTTTCAATTATTACCACGCTGGATAGTTTCCGTTCCTCCTCCGTGAGGTCACCGTCGTTAGCAATCAGTTTCAGTTGGTTTTCAAGCTTCGCGATCTCCTGGGTGATTTTTGGAACTATTATCTTCGCTCGTTCCCGTGCCTTCTCTCTTATGTTATCTTTGAACTCCATCCAGATGGTCTGCGCGTTATAGTTCTCGTCTCGTTCAGCTTGGTCATTCAGCTGGCTCAGTTCCTCTTGCATTTCCATTCCCTTCTCGTGTATGAATTTTGTGAGGACTTTGTCTTGGTTGAGGTGAGTTGGCCATACCCATCTCCCGTGGCCGACTGTTGGGGCTTTTTCCGTCGTCAGTCGCATCGAGACCATACGGTGGTCTGTTTTAATCCCTACTGTCTGAATGTCCCATTCAAAGGTGTGTTCGAAGGAATCTCGTCGAACGAGTATCCTGTCGATGCGGGATTGTGCGGCACCTTGGGCTTCCGTCTGGTGGTATGTGTATGCACGCGTCGTTGGGTAGGTCTCTCTCCATCCATCAACGAGTCCCAGGTAAGTTTTAAGGTCATCAAATGCATTCACTGGGGCGGGGTTGTCAGAGCGTGTGGGCAGTCTGTCAATTGCGTCTTCAACCATGTTGAAGTCACCCCCCATTACGTCGGGTTTCCGAACTATGCCCTCATTCGCAACGAAGAAGTTCTTGATTGTTGTCCAGAACGTCGCGTTCTCTCCAGGCGCATTAGGGGCGTACACTCCTAATATTGAAAGGTCTTTCCCTTCTGCGTTCTTCATTTCTATCAAGATAGCGCGTCCTGCAACTATTTCTCGTGTTTGAATGTTATCTGTTTGTACCATTTGTTTATTGAGCACTAGGGCGACACCTTTGGCGTTTGCGGTGTGGGGGTATTCTGTGAATTCGAGCCTTAAACATCTGCTAAACAGACTGTCTATGTCAGCTTTACGTTCGTCGTTCATGTGCGCCTCGCCAACTATCATGACTCCTATTTTTTGCTCACGCATTATTTGCCAGAGTTCGTACCATTTGTTGCCATGGTCGTGTACATTCTGGCCTCCATTTCCGTGGATATTCAGCGCTGCGATCTTGGTCGACGCTTTCGTGTTTTTCTTACCCGGGCCATTAGTGTTCGTTGCAGGGCCAGGGTAGCTTCGTGTGGGTGGTGGTTCTGGTGGTGGCCGCGGCGCGGTTCCTTCTCTTGCCTCCCTTTCGCGTCTGGATTCCTCCATCAGGTCATTCCATTCCCTGGCGAGGCGTTCATCTAGTTCTCGCTCACGCTCTCGCGCTTCGTCGTCTGTCTCGACAGTTGGCGTTCTGCCTGGGCTCCTATTCTGACTGCCCGCGCTTGTCGCGCTTGTTTCTGGTCTGAGAAACGGACTCTGGTCGGTCCGAGGCGGGATCAGCCTCTGCACATTCTGTGCTTGGGCGCTAGTTCGCGCGTCCGTCTGACCGCTCGAGGCAGCAGACAGTGTGGATGGGTGCCCTTCATTGACTTGTCGGGTGTCAGCATTTCCCTGTACGGGAGCAGCGTCAGCCCGACTCGTCTCCGGGTGACCCTGCACACTTTCCCCTCCAATACGGTGGTCTTCACTGGGAACGCGGGTGCCGGTGGCGGAGCTCCCGCTCCCTCCGACCGACAGCGTAGCCGAGCCTGTACCGTTGTAAGCACCGTTAGTGTAGTTATGATTTATAAAATTCGTTGCGGGTGAGAAGGAACCGCCGAGGGCCCGCCAAGCCCGCGGCGGGAGATCCTACCTGTTGGGGTTGGTGGTGGGTATGCACTATGTTTCTTGGGAACACAGAGCACACCACGGCACCATGCCAGGACTGCTGGCCGGCGGACCCCGACTTAAATAAGTCCCGCCGTTGCGGCGTAGCGCACTCAGGACTGCCGTGAGGCAGGCCCGAGTTTGCTACGCATAACCCTCCCCCGTTTCCTGTCCCGCGCGAAAGCGCGGTCAGTAAATGTGGCGGGTTTGGGTTGCGTGCGCATCGCACACGTCTTCTTCTGGTCCCAGAACCAGGTATGGACTTATAGGATCAGGCCTAGTAGAGCAAAGGAGCGACGGGGTTTTATTCAGACACGACTACGCAATGTACATTGAGTATGTACGGTAGTCAATTTTAAGTGAGGGGGGGTCATTGTAACGTGTAGACAAAATCATATTTTCCAGGGGAACCCACGCGGCGTCGCAGCGTGTTTAGTTCCCACCGCGCGCACGGGTTCCGCGTCCGCGAGCACCACGGCCGCCGCGTCCACCGCGGTTGCCCCCGCGTCCTCCACGGGCTCCACGGTTGCTCACAGGGGCGAGCGGGCCCTCGGTGATGCCACTGATCTGGGTCTTCGGGCCCCACCACTGTGGGTCTTTGGTGAACGGGCACGCCGACGCGAAATGGTCCTCGTTCTTGCAGATGACACAGCGGGGTCCGATCGCGCGTCTGGAGGGGTCGATGAGGCTCTTGAAGATGTGGTAGCCGTGGCGTAGGTTGCCGTCGCAGATGGCGGCAGTGATAGCGCGCCAGTGGGTGGGGTTCGCTGTGCAGGGCTTGATGTAGACCACGAATCCTCCTAGGTGTTCTTTCCATTGTGGATCAACGGCTGTATGCTCGCTCGTCATCCGTCGCCTCCCTTCGCAGACGCTCGCCCATGGCCCCACCCACGTCCTGCGTCCTGCGTCTTCAAAGGTACGACGCCGCGAGGACTGCACTCCGCACCTCCTGCGAGATTAGCTCGGCGTCTCGTTCCTTATCAGGAAACGCCCGCACGACAAGTCGGGCAGAGACGAAGCAAAGCCTCGTAGCCTCGTATCGTGTCATCCTCGCATGGCTCGTCGCCATTCATCCAGTATCGCACGCAAAATGCCCTCGCCGCACCAGGCAAGACAAGGTGTCGTACACCCAGCAAATGACGCGTCCCAAAGAGCCTTGCGCTTGAGTCCTGCGTCCCCGAAAATATCACGACGAGGCGAGGACTAGACCCCACCCCCACACGGCCTGCAAACTGAGCTGGGAACGCCTGCACGCCGCTCGTCGCTCGTCCCCCATCCAGCGCCGCGCCTCGCCTCGCCTCCACCGTCGAAGCTCGCGCCACCCTCGAGCTCGTCGTGTACAGTGCATATACAGCGCGTGCCTAGCCAATTTCGCTTCCGCCTCCCCAGGCGAAGCGAGATGAACGAAGCAAGATCAAGGACGAATGACGTTGGTGGGTGGGTGGGTGGCTAGACGCAGCGTAGTCGTCGAGACGCAGAGAGGATGCAGGTGTGGCTAAGAGGAGCTCGAGACACCCAATGTAATCGATACGCTGATGCACCGTCGCGATGTACGCACATCTACTAATCGTAGCAGAGATCTATCCAGTCGTAGCAGATAGGATGGGCAGCAGGCCCATCCAAGCAGAGAGAAGGGAAAGGAAGAGAAAAGAAGAAAAATAGAAAGAAAATAACGCAGAAGGAAGACACACACATCATGATCTAGCCCAAGGGCAGCGCGCTCTCCTCGTCGTCGTCCTCCCCTCCCTGTTCCCATTCGCATTCGCGTTCCCCAATTAACCCGCCCTCCTGCCTGGCCCCCCACCAATCCCCCTGCCCTCCACAGCTGTAGGCCTCTCAAAGTCAAAGTTGATACCCAGCCCCTCCCCACCACCAATAGTCAGACTCAGCGCAGGTGGGCCCGATTGTAGCGTATGGTGTGGCTGTGGCGGCGCAGGCGACGCCGAGCACCTCCACCGCTGCTGCCCCCTGCTAGGGCATCGCAACCTGCGCCTGATACGCCTGTGCAGGTGTCAGACCCTGCGCGTCCGTGGGTCGGTCGGGCACGGGCGCGGGGATGCCGGGCTGGTACGAAGGGCGGAGGCTTGGGGCCCATATGCTCTGCGCTACCGGTCCGCCTGGGTAGCCGCCATACTGGGGTGCATACTGCCGCGCGTACGCATGCGGATGAGAGTGGTACAGCGGCGCGGGCGGGCGCTGGTATTGATTCTGGTGGGGGTGGTATCCTTGTGAATTTGGATTTGGGTAAAGCGGTGTACGGGCTTTGGGGTGGTTGGGGGGACGGGCCAGTGCGGGGGCAGGGCGGCGGCCGAAGATGTCTTCGTAGGCGGCGTGGCACTCGGGGCAGCAGACGATCCATTCAAGACGAGACGAAGAAGAGGCGTGAGGACAACAGAGACAAGCGGCAATCTACAACAATACCGGCAAACTCCACAGACGTCACCGGGAAAATCTTGTCACTGTCACTTTCAACACTTTCAATCCTTCACGTCCACCTGAATGTTTCAACCCGCTCGCAGAGTACCCTTTTCTCTAGTACACGGTCAAATGTCTCACCCAAGTCTCACCAGCGCAATACGATTATGTACTATCTCCACTTGAAACGGTCTCGGACTTGGATACTGACATACTTCATATTAAAGCTCTTGTACACGTCTCATCTCTGCGACAGTCAATGAGTCATCATGTTCAATTGCAAGATGCCAATCTCTTCCTTCTGGCCTCTTCCTTCGCTCTCTGCGCTACCCCAGCCCACCGGTCTTGATATTACACAAATACTGCTCTCCCCAAACTTGGAGTCTCGGACCTGTAAGACTTGACTGGGTAGCCATTTCCTGTGCTGTGCGGCGCCCAATATCATCCGCTCTCATTTCGACGAATTCCAAGACTTGAAACTGACCTTTCGCAATACAACCCCGTAACATCTTATCCATCACACAATCTAATCCTCGTACTTCCATATCCCATCCCTCCCTCTCGAAACCTCCTAGTCTCCGCCTATCCAACATCGCCTTGCCAACCTCGGACGCACTTCCTCGCCTGGTTACGGTTCCCAGACTCAGACTCAGTGTTGTAAACGCGCCTCTTCTTTCACACTCGCACAGCTCCCTCCCCTTCCCAACCCAACCACACCTATCTCGGATTTGCACGATAAATGGTCTAACTAGCCGAACGACGTGATATACATCTCCCTCGCGCCTCGCCGTCCACCGCCGTTATTTGTTGTCTCTGCCTACCCACTGGACTAGTAATTGTTGAATAGTGGGCCAAAATTCAACCATAAATTTCCTACACCCAAAAACCTCCGGAACAAATAATTGACTGGTAGCTCTGAGATCTGAATCCGCAAGCAAAGATCTTGTTTATTCAAGTACGGTTCCTCCAAGAAATCATATTATAACAAATCCCGACACTGACAGCTCTGAGATCTGAATCCGCAGGCGAAGATCTTACTCAAGTATGGTTGCTCCACGAAATAATATTCCCAATCACAGCTCCGAGATCTGAATCCGCAGGTGAAGATCTTATTTATTTAAATACGGTTCCTCTACAAAATACTGGTAATTAGAATATTATAATGAACCCCAGCAAACCTGGTTCCACTCCCACCTTTGAAATTATTTTATGTACTTACCTCCAATATTCCCAGTCTGTCTATCGGCCCGCATCCCGGCACGGGCGCCAGTTCAAAATTAACAAATCATATCAATCATATGTCACATTTGCACAGCATGCCAAATGGCTGGACATGAGGCTCTACAGCCTTCCCTCTTTCTCCTCCCCCCCATGCCGCCCTTGAGTCGACAAGACACCCTTGCCAGTGTACAGAGTTGGTGGTCGGATAGCAACTCGCTGCTTCGATACGGACCGACGATCAACATTCATGCGGTGGCAAAGCCGCTGATAAAGTTCATGTATGACCGCCAAGCAAAGGGTTTCATCAGGGAGAATAAAGGACGTGCACTTTCGACAGAGATGTTGGAGATATACTGGTCTTATTTGCCGTAGGTGTTGACATTTTATTGTTTGAGCTGATTGGCCAATGTGATTTTGCTGCTCCAGGTGGGACTTTGTCTCGTGGGAGACAAAGGCCGTCATTCTGCGGCACCTCAGAAACCGAGCTGTTAGATCCAAGGATGATGCGCAAGCCCTGGTGGATTCATCTGTTTTCTATTACATCTGGGAAATGCTTGGGTCACGAGACCCTATGGCAAGGAGTTTATCATGTGACTTGTTAGATCGCCTGGCAACGCACGAGTGCACCATACCACACATCTTAAAGATGAGGGGTTGTGAACGACTTATGGCTCTCCTGGAGTGAGTGTGGTACATATCCTTTTTAACACAGATTTTCATTGCATGTCAGTGACCAAGATGATGATGTTGTTTGGAACGCCCTGTACACATTAGCCGGGATTGCACATTGGTTGGAGGGAGCACAGGCTATGGTCGATGCAAAGGTGCAGGACCACATCTTGAAATTACTCAAATCACAGAGCTGGATGGTCACATACTGGACCTGCCAGCTCGTGGAAGAGCTAGCTGGCCACGAGCCCACTGTGCCAGCCATTTTGGAGTCGAATCTGTTGAAGCAGCTTGTAGTACTCGCAGGGTGAGTCATTGGATCAAACATATATCTTGTAGGAAACTTGATGTTAAAACCTCGTGTTACATGAAGGCAATCGATGCACTCTACGCAATTAGTCAATGGCCGGAAGGTGTCGCAGCTCTTGCAGACACCGAAGTATTTGAGGAGCTTCGGCAACTGGCCAAGGAAGAGACTTCTGGAGATCGAACTCAAGAGCTACGCACACTCCTCGACAATATTACTCGGTACAAGGCGGGAAACCCAGACTCTGTGGCAGGAGGGAGTTGATTTGTGACAGAGAAATAATATATATTTGTAACACAAGTCCACATCGCAATCATTAAATTCATTTGCGCTGGGTAGCACGAGAATCTGAACTGGAGGTAGTGCCTGTGTGAGAGCAATGAACCCCGCTGAGAAATTTTGAACCAAAGCTGTTATGGTGCTACTGGATGTCCGCCTTTCTCCTGCAACTATGATGACTGGTATAACAGTGTAACATTAAAAGAAAGGACATGAGGACACATACATTTTTGACTCAAAACAAAATTTGTATTATTGTGAAGGAGAAGTTGGATTTGCATGCTCGCCAAAAAGGAAATGCTGCTGCCTCGAATTACCTTGAGATAAGTTGTTCTCTGAGCCTGTACCTCGTTTGTGGGATCCATCACAGTAGATTCCACAAAGTCCTGTTTCACTTTCGGAATACAATTTGATAAGCACTTCGAACTGCAAAGGCACTTGGATTATTTAAGCAGTCTGACCACAACAATTCAAGGTGAGTATTCAAGGAGTCAACATGATCCATCGGTCCAATCACATGTTTTAGGTTGACATCCTTGCGATTGCAGGTATGATGTCAAGAGTGTGAAGTCTATCAAAAGACGAACATGGATGGGCCCCATTCTGCCAAAACTGCCCAATGGGTGAAAAAAACAGCGATTTTGCGCGCGTCATTATTGGACTTTTAATGTCAGACGTAAACCAGACCACATGTACTACAATGACAGTGCGAGTGATTTGACTGCTTGATTAGGCACTTTCGATTGCGATTCACCGCTGAATCAAGAGCACTTCATTCTTGGAATATTAATCAATAATCCGCGGCTTGGCAAGGGTTAAGATGAAATAACAAATGAGCCAAGTCCCAATGGCCTTGTGGCTTCTCCCGTACTTGCAGGTAAATATTCAAGCATTCAACATGATACGCCAAGGCCAATCACATTTTCTAGGTTAACATCCTTGAGATTGCAAGGAAAATGGTATGATGTCAAGAGTATGAAGTCTATCAAGAGACAAAAATGGATGGGTCCCATTCTGCCCTAAACTGTGAAAATAGCCAAAAATGGGCCAAAATCGTGACTTTGCGCGCGTCATTATTGGACTTGACGGACTTTGAATGTCGGATGTAAACCAGACCACATGTACAGCGCGACTGATTAATTGACTACTTGGAATGCGCATTTTTGCTTGCAATTTACAGCTATAAATGAACCAAGTCCCAATGGCTTTGTGTCTTTTCCCCGCGCTTGGGAGCTGTACCGTTTTCCGAGTCCGCTTTGATCCCAATTTCTTCCGGTAACTGCCACAATTTCTTTCTTTAACTTACCACTCCAAAATGTAGGTTTCAAGTCGGCATTCTTTCCACCGGGTTCCTAGGAATTTCACTGCCATATTAGCTAAATTCCCTCCCTCCAGGTGCATCTCAGACGCCGCCTCTTCCGAGCTTCACGGGCTCTGGAGGTGCGTTGAGATATGTTTTTTAACTCATTCATTCGAGTCGGGAACTTTACTTCATATGTGGCAAACCACCGAGTTCCTCAAGATCTGTGTTTGCATCTAGTGCTGCTGAAATTCCTATCGAGTCGGCGAGATGGTCCGAATCACCACACATAAACACATGCAACTTCAACTTTCCGGCCATTGCCCATTGGCGAAGGAAAGTGGAATTTTGACCCCTTCTCTGGTCCTCGCACAACGATGGAAGTATTGAAGCAGCTCAAGTTTCGCTCCCTTTTTTTCACATCAATTTTTTCGGAAACTGTGTGTGCATGCCGACCTGACTCGGACGGGCCATAGGTGACTGTACTGGACCTGGTTACTGCGATACATCTCGCCCAAATGAATCCAGCACATCTCATCCTCGCTGTCTGCGACATCAAGAAACAGACGCAACGTAAATGCAACCAAGACAGCATCATCGCACAAACGAAGTTCACAGGATTGTTGGAAGTATGGGAGCTATATATGCCAGATTTTAGCGTGAAGCAGTTCGTAGAGAGGACCAATACAACGCTTGAGCGCTGGGACGCCGTCATTGTCATAGCTGGCATTAATAATGTGCGCTCATGGGACGTACTGTTTCCCTCCTCGCTGAATTTCTGCCTTCACATCCAGGCGCGCCTCAAATTTCCCTGCATTCAACAATCAGTGGCTTTGAAGGTACGCGTCGACAAGTACTACGGCTAATTTTGCAATGCAAAAATATCTTAGAAGTGCAAAATACCTTCGCTTGGGCTCAATTCTGACTCATTTACCTTCGGTAGAGGTTCAAATGAAAGTTGGATATGTACTATTGGAATATTGAAAGAAATTGACGAGATACCGTTTGGAACTGGCTGAAAAAAGGACTTGATGCACTGCGATGATTCCCCATCAAACCGCCCTCCTCTTCGGTAGCTCGAAATCGATCACTTCCTGCTCGATTCTTTTTATTCTTTGGAGGTAGTCTAGGACTGAAATATGTCGGTTTCATTTCCGGAGGTTCGGAGGATGAACGGATGAGAACTGAGCCCGCACGAGGGCATTTTGCATTTGCATTGTAACTTAGTCATATTCTTTTGGATTACCGCATTTGGATATGTACTACTCATCTCCCGTGCACAGCGACACCGATACTTCCCTTGCGCATACAAATGCCCTTTGCACCGGACGCCTAAACACCCACGCAGGGGACTGCACCCGCTCCTGTGTCCCATCTCATCCCACACCTCTGTTCCCCCTTTCCACGGGTACATCCACGTCTCGGGGGGGACGGTGTTGCGCGGCACATAACATCGATGATACCGCGTCACCCTCGGAGCGGAGTGCGTAGCATAGCATAACATAGCCGTCCTGCGTCGGGTCCCGTCCCGTCCCGGCCAAGCCCAAGGGCAAGAAAGCCGAAACGTAGCAAGGTGTGTTCGCGAGCTCCTCTACGGCCCGATCGCGCTCGCGCGGGACCGCACATCGAACAAGCAATCGAAAGCCTCCCGGATCGTCGGGGCTAGAAACAGAGAGGGGATTAAAAAAAAACGAAGGGAAAGCATAGCATAAAGGTATGAGATAAAGGAAATGAAGATATAATAGAGACAGGAAAAAGCAAGCAGGCGCAATGAAGGAAGCGATCTCGTAAGATCAATATGACAGACGATGAGTTCGCTGAGAATCCAGACGTCGACGCAGCGGGGTGCTCAGGAGGGACCGAGATCGGGAGCGAGATGAAGATGGAGAGCACGGCCATGGGCATGGTCCCACCGCTGTACGTCCCCTCACCGTCTCAGACGACGGAGAACGAGTGAGAATGAGCAGGAGACGACGTCTGAGTGGGTGGATGGATGCACGAAGCAAGCGCGCCGGTGTTCGGGCGGAGTGAGAGCTCGTCGCGCGCATATTGTGGATAGACGAGCTCGTGCTTCTGCAAGAGCGCATTCACTCGTCGCGTATAGAACCCTCACACATCCTGCGAGAGGCCACGCATCCTCAGCCTTCGACGCCAAGGCGAGGCATCGTATACCCAACAAATGCTCGCCTTGCTTCGCAGAACATAGACGCTCGCTGTGTCCTGCGTCCTCGAAGATATGCGGCGGTCGCAAGACTACACCCCACACGTCCTGCGAGATTAGACACTGGGTTTCTCATCCAGGGAACGCCAGCCGGAAACAGCAAGCACGACAAGTCAGGCATAGACCTAGACGAAGCCGCGCCACGTCGTATCATCCACGCAGGGCTCATCTCCACCATCCAAAATGACCAGGCAAGACAAGGCATCATACACCCAGCAAACGAAGACCCAGTAACCAAATACACGCTCGTCGATGTACCGCCTCGCCTCGCAGAGCTAGACGCCCATGTCTTGCGTCCTCGAAAATGACGCCACTGCGAGGACCGCACCGCACCCCACGCGGCCTGCAAGCTGAACTGGGAACACCCGCACACTGCTCGTCGTTTGTCCCCCGTCCAGCGCCTCGCCTCGCCTCCACCGTCGAAGCTCGCGCTACCCTCGAGTCTCGTGCTGTATAGAGCGAGCGAGTGCTCATGCCCTAGCTGACCTCGCTTCCACCAGACGAGACGAAGCGAGATGAATGACGTCGGTGGGGGTGGGTGTATGCGTGGCTCTGAATACGGGTGGTGGAGACATAGCACCAGAGCAAGACAGAACGAGAGTTGTCGAGGCGCAGAGAGGGTGGAGTGGGCATAGCTGATGCTGTAATCAATACGCTGTCGCGACGTACGCAGACAGTCGTAGCAGATAGGATGGGCGTCGTAGCAGATAGCAAGGATAGCAAGACTAAGAAGAGAGAAGGGAAAAAGAAGGGAAATATCGCAGAAAATAAAGAAAATAAAGCAAAAATAAAATAAAATAACACAGACGGAAAGACACGCACATCTAGCCCCCAAGGCAGCTCGCTCTCCTCGTCGTCGTCCTCCCCTGCCTCCTCGTTCCCATTCGCATTCGCATTCCCCATCTCCCCCGTCCTCCCACCCGGCCCCCCACTAATCACAGGTGGGCTCGATTGAAGAGATGCATGCCCATGATGTAGTGGCGGGGCA
Organism: Mycena leptocephala; assembly: GCA_029378395.1. Taxonomy (NCBI): domain Eukaryota; kingdom Fungi; phylum Basidiomycota; class Agaricomycetes; order Agaricales; family Mycenaceae; genus Mycena; species Mycena leptocephala. The sequence continues at coordinate 92,795 of JARJLF010000269.1, read as the reverse complement.
GGCGACGCCGAGTGCCTCCACTGTTGCCCCTGCTAGGACATCGCGACATGCGCCTAGTACGCCTGTGCGGGTGTCAGACCCTGCGCGTCCGTGGGCCGGTCGGGTGCGGGCACGGAGATGCCGGGCTGGTACGGTAGGCGGAGGCTTGGGGCCCGTACGCTCAGCGCTGCCGGTCCGTTTGGGTAGCCACCGCCGTATTGCTGCTGTTGTAGATGCGGGAGGTATGCATGTGGATGCGGGTGGGGATGGGGGTGGTACGGCAGCGCGGGCGGGCGCTGGTATTGATTTATCATTTGGGTGGGAGTGGTATCCTTGTGGATTTGGGTAGGCGGCGTATGGGCCTTGGGGCAGTTACGGGGACGGGCCAGTGCGGGGAGCGGGGCGGTGGCCGAGGATGTCTTCGTAGGCGGCGTGGCGCTCGGGGCCGGGCGGTCGATCCATCCAAGACGAGACGAGATGAAAAAGACGTGAGCGACAAGTGGCAATCAACAATAATACCGGCAAATTCCACAGACGTCACTCGGGAAAGTCTTGTCACTCACTGTCACTTTCAATCCTTCACGTCCACTCAACGTTTCAGCCGGCTCGCAAACTCAACTCGACTTTTCAGGTGTTCATTCTAACTCAAATATCTCACCGGCCCAATACGGTGGTTATCAATATCCCCACTTGAAACCGTCTCGGATACTTGCCGACATAATGAACCTCTCGTACTCATACATGTCTCATCTGTGCGACAGTCTGAGTCATCTTGTTTAATTCCGAGATACCAATCCATCTCTTTCTTGTTTCTCCCTTTCTCCGCTGCGCTGCGCCACCCCAGCCCACCGACCTTATCACACTCTCCCCAAATTTGGAGTCTCGGACCTGCAAGACTTGACTGGGTAGCCAGTTCATGGGGTGTGTTGTATGGCGCTCAATGTCATCCACATACATCTCTGGCTTATCGACGGATTTCAATACTCAAAATGTAAAACAGTTGATTTGACCGCTGTGGGTTGTGCGGCGTTCACAGTCCACCTTTCCATTAAAATCCAATATTTAACATCGACCTAGCCCATCTGCGGACTCCCCGTACCGGTACCCAAGGCTGTATCATGTCGTAAACTCACTTCTGCTTCTTTTCTTTGACACCCTGCAGCTCCCTTCCCAGCCCGACTTGACCTATCTCGGACTTGGACGAAAATCTAGCACAACGAATAGCACTCAGACGTCGTACACATCTCCCCCCCCACCGCCGTTATTAGGCTATAGGCTGTAGGTTCCTCTATCAACCCACTGGACCAGTAGCTGTTGAATATTGCCCAAAATTCAGCCATGAATTTTTGAAAAAGTAATCAACCGGTAGCTCTGAGATATGAATCCGCAGACGAAGATATTAATTCTATAAAATAATATCATACTAAATCCCGATAATAACAGCTCTGAGATCTGAATCCACAGGCGAAGATCTTATTTATTTAAGTACGGTTCCTCTACAAAATACATGTAATATTATAATAAATCCCCCACAAACCGGGTTCCACTCCCACCTTTGAAATTATTTACGTCCCTCCAGCGTAAGTCTTTCTATCGGCCCGCATCCCACACGAGCATCCGTTGAAAATTACATAACAGCTCATCAATCACGAGTCACATTTGCACAGCATGCAAAATGGCTGTGAAGCCCACGAGGCTCTACAGCCTTCCCTCTTTCTCCTCCCCCCCATGCTGCCCTTAAATCGAACGGACACCCGCACGAGCATATTCAGTTGGTGGTCGGATAGCAACTCGTTACTCCGATACAGTCCGACGATCAACCTTCATGCGGTGGCAAAGCCGCTGATGAGGTGGATGTATCACCGCCAGGCAAAGGAATTCATCAAAGAAAATCGAGGCAGCCTGCTTTCGACAGAGCTGTTGGGGATATACATGTCTTATCTTCCGTAGGTGTTGACATTTTATTGTTTGAGCTGATTGGCCAACATGATCTTGCTGCTCCAGGTGGGACTTTGTCTCGTGGGAGACAAAGACCGTCATTCTGCAGCACTTCAGCAACCGAGCTTATAGATCCAAGGATGATGCACAAGCCCTGGTGGATTCACTTGGTTTCCCATCCATCTGGGAAATGCTTGGGTCACCAGACCCTATGGCACGGGTTTGGTCATGCCGTCTATTGGAGAGCCTGGCATGGCACGAGTGCACCATACCACACATCTTAGAGATGAGGGGCTGTGAACCACTTGTGGCTCTCCTGGAGTGAGTATAGTACATATCCTTTTTAAAACAGATTATCATTTAATGTGAATCAGTGACCGAGATGATGATGTTATTTACTGGGCCACTTGTGCATTAGCTGCGATTGCACGTTGGTTGGAGGGGGCGCGGGCTGTGGTCGATGCAAAGGTGCAGGACCACATCTTGAAATTATTCAAATCACAGAGCACAATGACCTGCTGGTTCATAGGAGTGCTAGCTGGCCATGAGCCCACTGTGCCGGCCATTCTGGAGTTGAATCTGTTGAAGCAGCTTGTGGTACTCGCTGGGTGAGTCATTGGATCAGACACATTATCTTGTAGGAAACTTGATGTTGAAACCCCATGTTCCAGGGAGCCCTCCTCGGATGCGATATATGCACTCCATGCAATTAGTCTATGGCCAGATGGTGTTGCAGCTCTTGCAGACATAGATACATTTGAGGAGTTTCAGCACCTAGACCATGAGCACCCTTACCTCCCCAAACTCCTGGACAATATTGCTCAGTACAAGGCAGGAAAGCCAGACTCTGCGAACGAGGGAGTTGATTCATGACAGAGACATAATATATATTTGTAACACAAGTCTGCATCACAATCATTTAAATTTATTTGCGCTGGGTAGCACGAGAATCTGAACTGGAGGTAGTGCCTGTACCAGAGCCAAGAACCCCGCTGAGCGAATTTGAATCAAGTTGCCGTGGTACTACTGCATGTCCATTGTCAATATTCTGCCTGCAATTATGACTGGTATAACAGTGAAACATAAAAGAAAGGACATGACGACACATAAGCTTTGCCTCAAAACTTATTTCTCGTTGTCTTTGTGAAGCGTGAAGGAAAAATTAGATTTGCATGGTCACTGGAAAAATTAAATGCTGCTCTAGTTGTGCTTAGCTTGATCAACAGGTCACTCACTGAACTTGCACCCCACTTGTTCAACTTGTTGGAGAATCCATTACAATATATTCCGGGAGTTTCTGTTTCACTTACAACATATGATTACAATTTGTGAAGTAGTACTTCGAACTGCACGGACACTTGGATTGTCTGACCCAACCATCCAAAGTGAACATTCGAAGATTCAACATGATACATCGGTCCAATTACATGTTTCAGCTTGAAATCCTTGAGATTGCAGGGGAAAATGGTATGACATCGGGAGTGTGAAGATGAAAATGTATGGGTCCCATTCTGCCCCAATGTGTTTTAAAAACAGCCAAAAGTGGGCCAAAATCGCGGCTTTACACGCGTCATTATTGGACTGATGGACTTTGAAAATGTCTACAATGACAGCATGACTGATTAATCCAATACTTGGGTTGCGCGCTTTCGCCTGCGGTTCACCGCTAGGGAGCACTGCGTTCTTGGAATGTTTGTTAATAATCCGCGGCTTGAGAAAGGGCAAAGATCAAACAAAAATGTACCAACTCCCAATGGCCTTGTGGCATCTCCCCGGGCTTGGGAGCCGTCAAGGAGCCGCACCATTCTCCGAGTCCGCTTTGATCCCAATTTCTTCTGATAACTGCGAGAATTTCTATCTTCAACTCACCGCTACAAAATGTAGGTTTCGAGTCGGCGTCGTTTCACCGGATTCCTAGGACTTTGACTGCTATATTTGCTGAATTTCATGGCGAGATCGTCCTCTCCTGCTCCAGGTGCATCCCATCCTCCGCCCCTTTTGCCCTTTATGGGGTCTTGAGGGGTGTTGGGATATATTTTACCGCTCATTCAGGAATACCTTTACTTGTTGTCATCTAGAAGTGTGGCCCCAATGAGGAAAAGCACTGAGCCCCTCGAGATCTGGGTCTGCCGTTGAATCCGCATAGTATATTCAATGTTGAAATTCCCATCGACTTGGCGAGACAGTCCGAGTCGACGCACATATGCAACCTCAACTTTGCCGCCATTAAGCTCATATTGGCAAAGGAAAGTCGAAATTTCAACCCCGTCTCTGGTCCTCGCACAGCGATGGAAGTACTGAAGCAGCTCAAGGCTCTCCTCTTTAGGCTTTTCCGGACCAATTATTCTCGAAACTGCCCGGGCGTGCTGTACATTCGTGGATACATCTCATTCTCGCTATCCACGACATCAAGACAGTAAAAGGGAACACAACTTGAATGCAACCAAGGACAACATGATCGCAGAAACAAGTTTCGCAGGATTATAATATCATTGGAATTACTAAGGGAGCTTGATATGCCAGATTTTAGCGTGAAGCGGTTCGTAGAGATCAATACAAAGCATGAGCCCTTGGACGGTGTCATTCTCAATGCTGGCATTAATGTGCACTCATGGGACATATTAGAAGTGCAAAACACCTTCAGTTGGAATTCTGACCTGTTGCCTTCGGAGGTGGTTCAAAATTTAATGAGACCTTTGGATCTGTACCGAATATAAAAGAAGTTTAAGCAGATTCCCTTTGGAACTGGCTTAGAATTGGCCACGAAGTGCAAGGGTTTTAAAGCACTGTGATCCCCATCACCGCCCTCCTGTTCGGTAGCTCAAAACCATTTGATTCCGGCTCGGTTGTTTGGAGGCAGTCTAGGACTGGACATGTGTCGGTTTCATTCCGGAGGTTCCAAAGATGAATGGATGAGAAATGAGCCCACGCGAGGGCATTTCGCACTTCCAAGGCATTTTGCATTGCACGAGTCAGTCATTGTAATTATTTTTTTTGTTCTATCGCATACAGCACGCTGACCCCTCCCTGGCGCATACGCAGTGCCCATTGATCGAACACCTCGACACCCATGCAGGCGATCCGCTGCACCCACGCCTGTGTCCCATCCTATATCCATCTACGCATCTGACATTCCATATTCCCAGCACATCTATGTCTCCGGGACGGAATTGCGAGGAACTTTCCAGAGACGGAACAAACGGTCGATGTTTACTACTACCCTCGGGGCAGAGTGCGTAGGTGTAAAAGAGCATAATCCCGTCGGTGCGTAAGAGGCAGCAAACCAACAGGGTGCGAGCACGAGCTTCTCTACGGCCCGTTCGCGATGGCACCTCAAGCAATCCGAAGCCGAACAGGGAACGGAAGAGCAGAAACAAAGAGAGAAAAACAGGAAGGAAGAAACTCGAGAAAAGGGAGACAAGGAAGGGAACTCACATTGCGATATGCCGGATAATAAGAGAGGAAAAAATAGGCATCAGTAAGCATCATCACCCTTGCGGGTAGAGAAACAGAACACAGAGGATTACAGAGGAGATAAGAAACGAAAGCACAACGAAAAAATAAAGGCATGCGAAGTCATAAGATAACGCATGAACGGAACCACAGACGGAGACAGAATGCACGAAGCGATCAATCGAACGTCGAACGTAGGTTCGATATGACTGAGGATGGGAAGGACACGATGGAGATGGCTGAGATTCAAGACGTAGTGGGTGCATGAACCGTGCTCGGGATGGGGATGGAGAGCACGGCCACGGCCTGCCAATCGTCTCGTACAGCGGACGATGGAGAACGGGCAAGAATGAAGAGAAAGTGCCATCTGAGAACCACCTGTCGCGATGCAGCAGGGTGAATGGAAGCACAAAGGATGAAGCAGGCGCACTCGGTGGGGTGTTCGGGTGGAGGCAGGCAGGTGAAAGAAAGAACGCTGGTCATCGCTCATCGTGTGTATATACGCTAGTGACACGATGCGTATACCATCCATGGCCTAAATGACCCGGCCGAGGCAAGCGAAATGGATGACGTTGATAGGGGTAGGGCGTAGCTTACGATGCAGGATCCAGCGCCGAGTGCGAGAGCCAGTAAAAAGAGTAGGAGTAGGCTGAGACCGATGCGCCGTCGCGATGTACACTGACATGATAGGCCCTAGGATGCATAGCAAGACCGCGAGGCCAAGAGGAGGGAAGGAAAATAATGCAGAAGAATGACTCACATCTAAGGCAGCTCGCTCTCCTCATCGTCTTTTTCTCTCTCTCTCAATTCCCATTCGCATTCCCGTTCCCTATCTCCCCGGGCCTCCCGCTCGCAATCACCTGCCCTCATATGCTTGGGTGCGCCGGGCCCGGTCCACTTCTGTTGTGGATGCGGGTGCCGGTCATGCTAGTGGTGGTAGGGCGGCATGCTCGGAAAGGCGGGCGTTGATATTGATTGGGCTGATTCGAATTTGGGTGGGGACAGTATGCCTGCAGACTCGGTAGCCTGTGTACGGGCGGAATGACAGCCAAAGACGCCTGGGCAGCGTGCTGCTAGGGCCCAGCGGGTGGTCCATCCAAAGAGAGGCGAAGTGGAAGATGTGAGTAGAACAAACAAGCGGCAATCTAAACATCGCCGGCAATGACGTCACTTGAGAAGCGTCACTTTCAGCCTCGACGACATCAACCAGATTCAACTCGAGTTTTCAGCCGTGCTGGTGTCATATTCCAACTCGAATGTCTCACCCAAAACTTTTCTCGCATACTTACTGACATAACGAAGCTCTCGCAAAACTTGTCCCACCTCTGCGACAGTCACCACGACGCTGGTCGCTGCATGAACCAATCTCTCTCGCAGTATCTTCCGTTCTCGTCCTCTCAGTGTCTCGCAGGCCCTGCTGTATGACCCCACCACATTCCAGAACTCCTGCTCTCTCTCTGCCACCTTGATTCGTTGCTTGACTGGGCACGCCATTCCTGGGCTGTCCGCTGCCCAATGCTATCCACTACGCTATATTCAAGGACTTGAATTCAGCCTTTCCCAAGACAACGGCACCACTTCATGCTTCAGGCCCCTGCTAGTCCTGTACATATATACCTGTATGACCAATATTAATCCCTGTATCTAGTCTTCTTTCTTTCACATCCCCGCAGCTCCCTTCCCTTTCCAACCCGACTACACCTATCTCGGACTGGAATGAAAATGTAGCTGTAGGACTGGATCCCCTCACGTCTCCCATGGCCATTCCCTTCTCCACTCGTAGGCTGTAGTCTGCGCTGTAACTGCCCTATCAACGCGTGTTCCTGTTTCCGCTCTTTCTCTCAGTCTCGTACATGCTCTGGTTAACCAAACCCGAACAATGTATCAAGTACGTCCCCTTCTAGATCTACTTGCTGTAGACAAACCGCGAATCTGAATCCGGGTGGAAGGATATTACGAGCTCCCCTTCCCGAAGCCCGACGCTGTTCTTGAGATTGACTTACCTCAAGTCCGAGTTCGAGTCTTACCAACCTCTCATATGACTTCGACCCAGACGTGGACGTGGCATACATGTCCCATGCTTCACAGCGCCCACCGCTTTCTCCCTTGCAGGCTGTAGGTACCCTATCAATAACTACCATCTGAGTTCTTCATCTCCTCTCATCTCGTTTATGCATCAGCACCTTCTCTATGCTCTAGACATTTACAACCAAACCCCCGAACAATGTCCGGGGAACAGAAATGTCACGGTGCTCTGGATCTAATGTAGACGAGCGGCGGATCCAAGTCAAGAAATGCATTTCTACCGAAACCCCGCACTCGACTCGACTGATTTCGAATCCTCATCCGAATCTCAACCCCCAAAAAATCATATCATATGTTGACGGCGAGAACGGAGAGCTCGCGCTTGAGTCCATTGGTCAGTTGCGGCATTTGACTCTGCTCTCCAAATCAATTAATTCAACTTCAAGAATTGCCTCCAAGTGGGTCTTACACCAAATTTCTGGTAGTTATACCTGTGGGCGAACATACCTTCCAATCAAGCCTTCGCTCCGTCGACATTTGAACTCGAATTTATTGTTAATCTCGTCTCGCATGCCCGAACAACCGAATCCCGGGCCTAGATTCAAAATAAAAAAATTCCTCGTCCCGAACAACTTCGGATTCGAAGAGCGGGTATCCTGGTGCATTTATGCACTGTACTCGAGTATTTATATGCATGGTTGGAATTCGGATTCTAGACCTGATTCCGAGCTCAGATTGCCTATCTTGTTCTCCCCACACCCACTCGCTACTAGCATGTATTGACTCAGAACAAATTAATGGCCTGAGCTAAGTTATCTATTCCCCGATGGCGACTCTTCAAGTTGTCCCCGGACTCCGGACTACACGCGCTATGAAGCTACCTAGCTTAGCTTAGGTTGCAATTTAACAACCTCAGGCCGTAGGGTGACAAATGCCTTGTAGCTTCAGAGTTCAAACACCTGTTATCTTGTTTGTGGTTGACCATCGCACCTGCTATCTATTTGTGTCAAGGGTTAACCAACCTAAAATCGGCATCGGGTGGGAATCAATTTAAATCAACAGGCTGAGGTTGCAGGTTGCTCATTGAATCATATATAGGCTACATAAACTGCTTTACGATAGGATAAACATTGAAAGTACACCCGCCGCATTCTATTTAGCAGTATGTAGGATGATTTGGAGTGGACGCCAAGTGGTTCAAGTGGGCTCTGCCGTGACAGCGGGCTATGGTTGTTATTCCGTTTGGAACTGGCTGAGAATTGGGCCCGAATGTTGTGATGATTCACCATCAAACCGCCCTCCTGTTCGGTAGCTCGACCCCTCTCAATTCCTGGTCGATTGTTCCATTCTTCAGAAGTATTCTGGGCCTAAATACATGTCGGTTTCATTTCCGGAGGTTCCGAGGATGAACAGATGAGAAATGAGCCCATGTGATTGCATTATAAGTTAGTTATTAATTCTTTTGGATTACCGCATTTGGATTTGTACTACGCCAGCACGCCAATCCCTCTTGAACGTACGCCGTGCTCCTTGCACCGGGCGCCTGAACACCCACGTGGGCGATCCACCACACGCACCCGTACCCGCACCCACGCCTGCGTCCCATCTACACCCATCCGCGTCTGTTCCCCTTTCCCGCAAGTACATCCACGTCTCCGGGACGGAGTCGTGGAGCACATCCCCTTCTGCGTGACTGGAGTTGGAGACGCAGATTGGGAGAACCGAGGACCGGAGATGTATACACCCCACCCTCAGTGGAGACGTCCTCCTCCCATCCCGTCCCAGTCAATTCCAAGCCCAAGGGCAAGAAAGCCGAAACGCAGCCCGTTCGCAGGACCGCGCCTCGAGCAAGCAATCCAAAGCCAAAGCCAAAGCCTCGCTCCCTCCCCCGAAACAGAATAACCCCCCACAAAAAGAGAGAAAGATAGGAAAGAAATCCGATGCAAGAACACCCGAATAAAGCCGATGAGAGAAGGGAAGGAAGACTCACGTTGCCTGATTCTACTGCTGCTGTATCAAAAAGAAAAACAAAAGGTCGTCAGTACACAGTAGCGTCACGATACACACAGAACAGAGAGGCGATAAAACGAAGGGATAAGATAACATAAAGCACGGGCATGAGATAAGAAAATGAAAGGTAGAGCAGGCGGAATGAAGCGAAGCGATCTCATAAGTCCGATATGACTGAGCATCGTCGAGGAGGACCCAATCAATGCAGCAGGTGCTCGCGATGGAGATGGCGAGCACCACCACTGCCCACTGTGGCCCTAACTCCGGCCTCGAATCGTGGAATGAAGTCAAAAGGACGAATCCGCATGAGACCGTTTGATTCTGAGAACCAGATGTCGGCGCGAAGCAGCAGGGTGAATGGATGAATGAAGCACGAAGCAAGCAAGCGCGCTCGGTGTTCGGGCAGCGTGTCAGCTCGTGCTTCTGCGCGAGCGCATTCACTCGTCGCGTATAGAACGCTCACACCTCCTGCGAGAGGACACACATCCTCAGCCTTCGACGCAAAGGCGAGGCATCGTATACCCAGCAAACGACGCCCCGCGGCTCACAAAGAGCATAGACGCTCGCTGCATCCTACATCCTCGAAGATATGCGGCAGTCGCAAGACTACACCCCACATGTCTTGCGAGGTTAGACACTGGGCGTCTCATCCAGGGAACGCCAGCCGCAAACAGCAAGCACGACAAGTCAGGCATAAACATAGACGAAGCCGTGCCACGTCGTATCATCCACGCAGGGCTCGTCTCCACCATCCAATGTCGCACGCAAAATGCGCCTCGCCGCACCAGGCAAGACAAGGCACATGCATCCAGCAAACGAATGCACGCTCGCCGATGTACCGCCTCGCAGAGCAGAGCATAGATGCCCACGTCTTGCGTCCTCGAAAATGACGCCACCGCGAGGACCGCACCCCACACGTCCTGCGAGATTAGACGCCGAGCATCTCGTACAGCAGACGAAGCCCAACACCTCACACACCGCTGCGTACCCACGTCCCGAGTCCAGCCTCCCACGAAGCTCGCGCCACTCTCGAGCTCGTGCAAAATGCATATACAGTGGCCTAGCCGACCCGTATCATACGACATCGGGAAGCGAGAAGAATGCGAATGACATCGCTGGGGGGTGGGAATATGTGCGTGCGAGGCTCAGCGCGGGGTGGTGGAGACAGAGCAGCACAGGACGAGAGTCGTCGAGCCGCAGAGGGTGTAGGTGTGGCAAAGAGCCCGATCCTGTAATGATATGCTGATGCGCCACCGATGCCCACCGACGCCCACAGTCGTAGCAGATAGGACAACATTGTCGCAGATAGGGTGGACAGCGAGACCACGAGAAGAGAGAAGGGAAAAGCAGGGAAATAATGGAGAAAAGAGGAAGAAAATAACACAGAAGAAGGAAGACACTCACATCTCGCCCAAGGTAACTTGCTCTCCTCGTCGTCCTCTTCCCCTCCCTCCCCGTTCCCATTCACATTCCCCAATTCACCTGCCCTCCCACCTGGCCCCCACCAATCTCCCCGCCCTCCGCAACCGTGGGGTTCTCAAAGTCAAAATTAATACCCAGCTCCTCCCCACCGCCCATAGCCAGACCTAGCGCAGGTGGTCCTGATTGCAGAGACACATGGTGTGGCAGGGCAGGCGACGCCGAGCGCCTCCACTGCTGACTCTCCTGCTGGGACATCCCGACCTGCGCCTGATACGCCTGCACGGGCATCAAGCCCTGTGCGTCCGTGGGCCGGTCGGGAGCGGGGGCGGGGACGCCAGGCTGGTACGAAGGGCGGAGGCTCTGGGCTCGTATGCTCGGCGCTGCCGGTCCCTTTGCCTTGTGGACCACGCGAGTATAATATACCCCCCCCCCCCTTTGCGTAGCCGCCGCCGTATTGGGGCATATAGCTGCTGCTGCGGGTGCGGGAGGTACGCATGCGGGTGTGGATGGGTGTGGTATGGCGGCGCGGACGGGCGCTAGTATTGATTCGGGTGAGGATGATATCCTTGTGGATTTGAATTTGGGTATGCAGCGTACGGGCCTTGGGGCGGTTGCGGGGACGGGCCAGTGTGGGGGTGGGGTGGCGGCCGAAGATGTCTTCATAGGCGTGGCGCTCGGGGCCGGGCGGTCGATCCATCCAAGACGAGACGAGACGAAGAAGAAGGGTGAGGACAACAGTGACAAGCGGCAATCTACAATAATGCCGGCAAACTCCACAGACGTCAATCCTTCACATCCACCTTAACGTTTCAACCCACTCGCAGAGTACACTTTTCTCTATCTAGTACACCGTCAAATGTAAGTCTCATCGGCTCAATACAGTTATCAATATCGCCACTTGAAATGGTCTCGGATACTTACCGACATAATGAAGCTCTCGTATACGCGCGCGTACATGTCTCATCTTTGCGACAGTCATCGTCGTTGTTATCATGTTCAATTCCAACGCTGGCTGCATGATATCGATCTCCTCCTTCTCCCGGAGTCCCTCTCAATCCCTTTCAAAGTTCTTTCTCTCACTCGACCCGCTGAGCTACTACACCCGAGACAACCAGTCTCAGACTCTCAGGTCTAATTGCAGAAATCCTTCTCTCTAGGCCTGGACTCGTCTGTTGACCTGACTGTTACAAATTTCGCTGTGCGGCGCTCAAGGTCATCCACATACGTCTCTGGGTTATCGACGTTTCTAGATTAAAGACGGACTTGAAGTCTCAAAACGTACTTGCCTTTCGAAACGCAACCGACTCCGCTTCCGCGTCCCACACAATCCAATCCTTGTACATACATACATCCATCCAATCCAATACCTGACATCGCGTTGCCAACCTCGGACGCACTCCCTTTCCCATCTGCGTTACCCAGACTCAGTGTTGTAAACACTTCTGCTTCTTTCCTTTCACAGCTCCCCTGCCCCCCAAAACCAACCACAACCAACTCGGACGAAAATCTAGCTGTACGACGTGGACATGATACATCTTCCCACGCCTCACAGTGCCCGTCATTCCATGTCTCTGCCTACCCCTATCAATCCAGCCTGGACCAGTAGCTGTTGAATGTTGCCCAAAATTCAGCCATAAAATTTTAAACCCCCCAAAAATCTCCCGAAAAATAATCGACCGGTAGCTCTGAGATATGAATCCGCAGACGAAGATATTAATTCTATAAAATAATATCATAATAAATCCCGACAATAACAGCTCTGAGATCGGAATCCGCAGGCGAAGATCGTAATTATTTATGTACTTACCTCCATTCCAAGTCCGTCTATCGGCCCGCATCCCGGGACGGGCGCCAGTTCAAAATTAACAAATCATATCAATCATATGTCGCATTTGCACAGCATGCCAAATGGCTGGACACGAGGCTCTACAGCCTTCCCTCTTTCTCCTCCCCCCCATGCCGCCCTTAACTCGAACGGACACCCGCGCGAGCATATTCAGTTGGTGGTCAGATAGCAACTCGCTGCTCCGATACGGACCAACGATCAACCTTCATGCGGCAGCAAAGCTGCTGATAAAGTTCATGTATCACCGCCAAGCAAAGGGTTTCATCAGGGAGAATAAAGGACGTGCACTTTCGACAGAGATGTTGGAGATATACTGGTCTTATTTACCGTAGGTGTTGATTTTTTATTACCTGAGCTTGTTGGTTGATGTGATGTTTCTGCTCTAGGTGGGACTTTGTCTCGTGGGCAACCAAGGCCGTCATTCTAGTAGAGTTGTACCGGGAAATTAACAATGAAAACTGTGCGCGGATGTTGGTGGATTCACCTGGTTTTCCATACATCGGGGAAATGCTTGGGTCACCAGACCCTATGGCACGGGTTTCATCGTGCCGGCTATTGTTCGACCTGGCAGAGTACGAGTGCACCATACCACCCATCTTGGAGATGGGAGGCTGTGAGCAACTTGTGGCCCTCCTGGAGTGAGTGTGGTACATATCCTTTTTAACACAGATTTTCATTTAATGTGAATCAGTGACCGAGATCAACATGTGGTTTATTGGGCCACTCGTGCATTAGCTACGATTGCACAACGGTTGGAGGGAGCACAGGCTATAGTCGATGCAAAGGTGCAGGACCACATCTTGAAATTACTCAAATCCCAGAGCATGTGGGTCAAATATTGGACCTGCCACCTCGTGAAAGAGCTAGCTGGCCACGAGCCCATTGTGCCAGCCATTTTGGACTCGAATCTTTTGAAGCAGCTTATAGTACTCACTGGGTGAGTCATTGGATCAGACACTCTGTTTGAAGCTTGATGTTGAAACCCCGTGTTCCAGGAGGTCCTACTGGGGTGTGAATTGTTCGATTAATGCACTCCATGCAATTAGTCAATGGCCAGATGGTGTTGCAGCTCTTGCAGACTTGGATGTATTTGAGGCACTTCAGCACCGAGATTTTAATTCCTATCGCCTACCCGAACTCCGGCGCAATATTACTCGGTACAAGGCGGGGAAGTCAGACTCCTCTGCACACAAGGGAGTTGATTTGTGACCGAGAATTAATGCATATTTGTAACCCATAACACAAGTCCGCATTGCAATTATTTAATTTAATTTGCTTTGGGTAACACAATAATCTGAAGGCGAATCAACTCTGCTCTTCAAATCATCAATTCAGCTTCAAGAATTGCCTCCAAGTGATCATGAGTCTTACACCAAATGTCCGGTAGTTGTACCCGGGGGCGAACATAAACGACATGGGTGCAGACATACATAGTTTCGAACTCCGCTTTCCTTCCAATCAAGCCTTCGCTCCGTCGACATTTGAACTCGAGCTCGAATTTATAGTTAATCTCATCTCGCATGCCCCATAAATTTTGACCAACCGAGTCCCGGGCCTAGGATTAAAATAAAACAATTCGTCCCCGAATCACCTCGAATTCGAAGCGCGGGCATCCCGGTGCTTTTATGCACTGTATGTGTGTGTATAATATATGCATGACCCGAACTCGAATTCGGATTCTAGACTGATTCTGAGCTCAGATTTGCCTGTCTTGTGCTCTCCACACTCATTCGCTACTGGTATGTATCGACTCGGAACAAATTAATAGCCTGCTTTATCCATTCCCCGATGGCGACTCTTCAAGTTGTCCCCGGACCCTGGACTACAGGCGCTATGAAGCTACCTAGCTTAGCTTAGGTTGAAATTCAACAACCTCAGGCTTGTGACAAATCCCTTCAGAGTTCAAACCAAGTTCAAACACACCTATCATCCTGTTTGCAGTTGAGCATCGCACCCTACCCTACTTATCTATTTGTGTCAATGGTTAACCAACCTAAAATCGGAATCGGGCGGGAAAAAATTAAATCGACGGGTTGAGGCTGCAGGTTGTTCATGGGCTACATAACTGCTCTACGATAGGATGAGCCTTGAAAGTACACCCGCCGCATTCTATTTGGCAGTATGTAGGATGATTTCGAGTCTGGACGCGAAGTGGTTCAAGTGGGCTCTGCCGTAACAGTGGGCTATGGTTGTTATTCCGTTTGGAACTGGCCGAGAATTGGGCCGCGAAGTGCGAAGGTCTTGATCCCATCAAACCACCCTCCTGTTCGGTAATTCGAAACCAATCAATTCCTGCTCGATTTTTGTCGTTCTTTAGAGGTAGTCTAGGACTAAGAATATGTTGGTTTCATTTCCGGAGGTTCCGAGGATGAATGGATAAGAAATGAGCACACGCGAGGGCATTTTACACTTGCATTGTAAGTTAGTTATTAATTCTTTTGGATTACCGCATTTGTATATGTACTACACCAACACGCCAATCCCTCTTGCACATACGCCGTGCTCCTTGCACCAGACACCTAAACACCCACGCGGGCGATCCGCCACCCGTACCCGCACCCACGCCTGTGTCCCATCTACCTCTGTTTCCATTTTCTGCCTGTACATCCACGTCTCCGGGACAAAGTCGGGAGGCCCATCCCATGTGAGTGACCGAAGTCTTCGACGCAGAATGGGGAGGGGTGGACTGGGAGAACCGAGGACCGGAGATGGTAGATGGGTACTGCCCCGCCCTCGATGAAGACGTCCTCTCATCCCGTCCTGTCCCATTCCGTCCCGGCCAATTCCAAGCCCACGCCCTCGCGAGGAAAACCGGCGAGGTAGATGGCACAGGTGCGGAGGTAGGGGTACAAGAATACGCCCCCGGCCCAGTGTATGCCAGCCAAAAACAAAACAGAAAACAACGCAGACGAGAAAAACAGAAACGAAATATCCTCCCCCCGAAACAGGGTGAAGAAGTAGAGTGGGGAAAAGCAGGACTCACGTTGCGTTGCTATAAGAAAGAAAGAAAAAAGGTGTCAGTACAGCGTCACGATCATCGGGGCGGAGAAAGAGAACAGAGCAGGGATAAAAAACGAAGGGATAACAGAAATGAGATAAGAAAGAAAGAAAAGCAGACACAGGTATGACTGAGCGTGATGGCTGAGAACCAAGTCGGCGACGTGGACGAGACAATGCTCGAGAGGAGATGGAGCGCACGGCGATGGGCATGGTCCCACCGCTGCATGTCCTGCCAATCGTCTGGTACAGCGGATTGGTGGCGCGTGAGGGGGTGAATGGATGCACGAAGCACGAAGCAAGCGCGCTCAGCATCCGGGCTGCGTGAGAGCTCGTCGGGCGCATACTGTGGGGATGGCACGAAAGCATCGTGCACGCACTCATCGTGTAAAGACGGGAGCGTGCTAGTCCGGCATAGATGCGCGCTCTCGTTGCACCAGGCAGCATCGTACACATCATACGCCTAGCAAATGACACCTCGCCTCGCACCTCGCAGAGCATAGGCAGAGCACAGACGCACACCCACGTCTTGCGTACCCGAAAATACGAAGGCAAGCACCCCTCGCTATAGACGAGAGGGCATGCATCCTCCGAAGGCGAGCTGAGCGTGCTCGTACTGCGAACGCCCGCACGCTGCCCAGCACGACAAGTCAGACTTAGACGAAGCAAAGCGCCGTATCGTGCCGTCCTCGGGCGGCTCTTTCCCGACTGAGTGCCTCGCCTCGCAGAGAACACAGACGCCTACGTCCTGCATCCTCGAAGATACAACGCCGTGAGGACTGCAAGATTAGACGCTAGACAGAGACGCCCGCACGCCGTATCAGCCCATGGCTCCTCCCTCCACCCTCGAGCCTCACAGCACCCATCGCTCGCTCGCGTGCTCGTTGCATACACAGCCCGCGAGTGCCCCAGCTGACCTCGCTTCCGCTCCCACCAGCGAAGCGAGATGCATGAAGCGAGGTGGATGATGAATGACGTCGGTGGGGGTGGGTACGTGCATGCGTGGCTCGCGGTACGGGTGGTGGTGGTGGCGGAGACAGGGCACCAGAGCACCAGCGCAGGAAAGAGGGTAGAGTGGGCATAGGATATGCATATCCTGATGCACCTGCAACGACGTCGATGATTAACCACGAAAGTATACCAGAAAGCTTTAAATGCTTACCTCTACATTCCCTGGAACTCGTGCCACTCCTCCGACTCCAAGCGTGCTTGGGTGAAGGGCGAGCTCATCCGCTACGTGCGTATTTGCTCAATGGAGTCTGACTTTGCAAATACCTGTACGGAATTTGCTACTCGTCTTAGCGCGCGTGGGTATCCGGGGCGCTGGCTTCGGAGTGTCTTTGAGGAGGTGGACTACAGGACCGAGCGCCCTCGGGCGCTCAAACCACCTGTATTGGATACAGATGGTGATGATCCTGATGTTCATGTCCTCAAGCTCACCCATAACCCGGTCTGGGACAACATTAATTTGGGTCCCGTCTGGCACGACCTGGACGAGGCAATGAAAGAGCACGGGTTTGGGTACCCTGAGTTCAAATTTATGGCCTCGTACAAAAAACCAGTCGCGATGGGTGACCAATTGAATGTACACAATAGTGACACTCTCGAACGATATCACAAGCGGTCCGCGTCGAATGTTTAGTCCTCTTTTTTCTCAATCCTTGACACGCGCCGCGCGCGCCCCTTCGGGTCGCGCGGTCGCGCTACGTGGTGGCGCGTGTCTGCGGATTTCGAAAAAATTATGAGTGTACTTAATTATTCTTCCGTTATTTAATGTTCTCTATGTACCTACGCTCCGCCGACCCTAAGTTATTGGGCACAGCTCTATGCGGCCTTCGGGCCGCCTCTATTGCCAGGGGACCGGCATCGGGGCAAAGGCCCAATATTTTACACCTGCAATATGGTGTCGGGTACCGCCTTCGTAATCCGGGAGTACTGAACAACCAAAATGCTTAACGCGTGAGTAGATTGGCCACTGTGTTAGGGCCTCTCGAAAGCATCCTAGCGCCGAGGAGAATAACGCGTCGCATTGAGCTAAACGCGTCGAGTCCTTTGGACTCTGCAACTCATGTGATGGCATTGTTATTTGGCGCCAAAGGCGCCAACAAACAGCCCGGTGATATTAATGGGGACACAGCCACCTGACGAGTCTTTACAGACGAAACACTTGATCTTCCCAGCGTCGTGGGTCCCCGCCCAACTTGTATAGCCTAACACACTTCTAGTCGTCGTCGTCGGGTTCGCTCCGCTCGGCGGGTCGCTTTGCTCCCCTCCTCCTCCTCTCCGTCGATGGTGCAAGCGCATCCTCCAGTCATAGCATATAGGATGGATAACGAGACCACTGAGATGAGAGAAGGGAAAGGAAGAGAAAATAACACAGAAAAGCAGGAAGAAAATAATGGGGGAGAAGGAAGACACGCACATCTCGCCCAAGGCAACTCGCTCTCCTCATCGTCCTCCTCCCCGGCCTCCTCGATCCCATTCCCATTCGCATCCTCATTCCCCATCACCCCCGCCCTTCCCAACCGTCGGAGTTCCAAACTCAAAATTAATACCCAGCCCCTCCTCGCCTCCAATCGCCAGACTCAGCGCAGGTGGGCCCGATTGCAGCAACGCGTGCGAATGCGGTGGTGGGGCAGGCGACGCCGAGCGCCTCCACTGCTGCCCCGGCTTCTCCTGCTGGGACATCGCGACCTGTGCATTCGTGGGTCGGTGTGACGCGGGCATGGGGACGCCTGGCTGGTACGAAGGGCGGAGGCTTGGCGCCGTATGCTGGCGGGTCCGCCCGCCGTTACCGTATTGCGGCGTATGCTGCTGCTGTTGTGGTGCGGGAGGTATGCGCGCGGGTGCGGATGGGGGTGGTACGGTGGCGCGGGCAGGCGCTGGTATTGATTCGGGTGTGGGTGGTATCCTTGTGGATGTAGATTTGGGTAGGCAGCGTAGGGTCTTTGGGGCGGTTGCGGGGACGGGCCGGTGCGGGGAGCGGGGCAGCGGCCGAAGATGTCTTCGTAGACGGCGTGGCGCTCGGGGCTGCGGTCGATTCATCCAAGACGAGACGAGACGAAGAAGAAGCGTGAGGACGACTGAGACAAGTGGCAATCTACAACAATGCCGGCAAGCTCTCACTTGAAAATCTTGTCACTCACTGTCACTTTCAATCCTTCACGTCCACCTCAACGTTTCAACCCGCTCGAAGAGTACACTTTTCTCTATCTAGTACACCGTCAAATGTAAGTCTCATCGGCTCAATACGGTTATCAATATCGCCACTTGAAACGGTCTCGGATACTTACCGACATAATGAAGCTCTCGTATACGCGCGCGTACATGTCTCATCTTTGCGACAGTCATCGTCATGTTGTTATCATGTTCAATTCCAACGCTGGCTGCATGATAACGATCTCTTCCTTCTCCCGGAGTCCCTCTCAATCCCTTTCAAAGTTCTTTCTCTCACTCGACCCGCTGAGATACTACACCCGAGACAATTAGTCTCAGACTCTCAGGTCTAATTGCAGAAATCCTTGTCTCTAGGCCTGGACTCGTCTGTTGACTTGACTGTTACAAATTTCTTGGGCTGTGCGGCACTCAAGGTCATCCATATACGTCTCTAGATTGAAGACGGACTTCAAGTCTCAAAACGTACTTGCCTTTCGAAACGCAGCCGACTCCGCTTCCGCGTCCCACACAATCCAATCCTTGTACATACATCCATCCATCCAATCCAATACCTGACATCGCGTTGCCAACCTCGGACGCACTCCCTTTCCCATCTGCGTTACCCAGACTCAGTGTTGTAAACACTTCTGCTTCTTTCCTTTCACAGCTCCCCTGCCCCCCAAAACCAACCACAACCAACTCGGACGAAAATCTAGCTGTACGACGTGGACATGATACATCTTCCCACGCCTCACAGTGCCCGTCATTCCATGTCTCTGCCTACCCCTATCAATCCAGCTTGGACCAGTAGCTGTTGAATATTGCCCAAAATTCAGCCATAAAATTTCAACCCCCCCAAAAATCTCCCGAAAAAAAATCGACCGGTAGCTCTGAGATATGAATCCGCAGACGAAGATATTAATTATGGTTCCTCTATATCATAATAAATCCAAACAATAACCCACCGCCGCAGGCGAAGATCTTATTTATTTAAGTACGGTTCCTCTACAAAATACATGTAATATTATAATGAATCCCCAACCTACCTACCTACCACCTTCGAAATTATTTGCGTCCATCCAACGTAAGTCTTTCTATCGGCCCGCATCCCGGCACGGGCATCAGTTCAAAATTAACAAATCACATCGATCATAAGTCACATCTGCACAGCATGCAAAATGGCTCCACGAGGCTCTACAGCCTTCACCTTTCCCCCCATGCCGCACTTGACTCGACAAAACACCCTTGCCAGTGTACAGAGTTGGTGGACGGATAGCAACTCGCTGCTCCGATACGGTCCAACGATCAACCTTCATGCAGTGGCAAAGCCGCTGATGAGGTGGATGTATCACCGCCAAGCAAAGGGTTTCATCAGGGAGAATAAAGAACGTGCACTTTCGACAGAGATGTTGGAGATATATTGGTCTTATCTTCCGTATGTTGACATATTGCCCAAGCTCATTGGTGGATCTGATGTTGTTGTTCTAGGTGGGACTTTGTCTTGTGGTCGACGAAGGCCGCCATTTTATGGAGGTTATCCTACCAAATTGACTCCAAAAACTGTGCGCAATTGGTGGTGGATTCACCTGTTTTCAATTACATCTGGGAAATGCTTGGGTCACCAGACCCTTTGGCAAGGAGATCATCGTGCTACTTATTATACAGACTGGCACAGCACAAGTACACCATACCACACATCTTGGAGATGAGGGGCTGTGAGCAACTTGTGGCTCTCCTGGAGTGTGTAGTACATATCCTTTTCAACACAGATTTTTATTTGATGTGAATTAGTGACCGAGATGATAAGGTTGTTTTGGAGGCCCTGGGCACATTAGCCGGGATTGCACGTTGGTTGGAGGTAGCACAGGCTATGGTCAATGCAAAGGTGCAGGACCACATCTTGAAATTACTCAAATCACAACGCTATATGGTCAACTTTTGGACCTGCCAGCTCGTGGAAGAGCTAGCTGGCCATGAGCCCACTGTGCTGGCCACTCTGGAGTTAAATCTGTTGAAGCAGCTTGTATTACTCGCTGGGTGAGTCATTGGATCAGACATATACCATTTTGTAGGAAACTCAATGTTGAACCCCTGTGTTGCAGGAGGGACCAGCAGTGGGCAATCAATGCCCTTCACGCAATTAGTCGATGGCCAGAAGGTGTCGCAGCTCTTGCAGACATGGATGTATTTGAGGAGCTTCAGCACATAGACTATGAGCACCTTCGCCTACCCAAACTCCTGGACAATATTGCTCAGTATAAGGCGGGAAACCCAGACTCTGTGCCGGAGGGAGTTGATTTGTGACCGAGAAATAATATATATTTGTAACACAAGTTCGCATCATCATCATTTAAATTTATCTGCATTCGAGAACACAAGAATCTAAACCGAAGGTAATGCCTGTGCCAGAGCCAAGAACCCTGCTGAGCGAATTCGAACCAATTTCCAATTTTTTATGGTGCTACTGTTCCTCCTGCAATGAGTCCAATGACTCTGGGTTATTATACCTTGTATTGCAACGAAATATAGACGGGAGGACATGAGGACACATAAACTTTGCCTCGAAACTTATGTTCTCGTTGTCTTTGTGAAGCATGAAGGAAAAATTAGAACTGCATGGTCACTGGAAAATTAAATGCTGCTCTAGTTGTGCTTAGCTTGATCAACAGGTCACTCACTGAACTTGCACCCCACTTGTTCAACTTGTTGGAGAATCCATTACAATAGATTCCGGGAGGTTCTGTTTCACTTACAAAATATGGTTACAATTTGTGAAGTAGTACTTCGAACTGTACAGGCACTTGGATTGTCTGACTCAACCATCCAAGGTGAACATTCGAAAATTCAACATGATGCATCGGTCCAGTTACATGTTTCAGCTTGAAATCCTTGAGATTGCAGGGGAAAATGGTATGACATCAGGAGTGTGAAGATGAAAATGCATGGGTCCCATTCTACCCCAATATGCTTTAAAAACAGCCAAAAATGGGCCAAAATCGCGCATTTGCACGTGTCATATTAGGGTGTTTCAGACATCCCAATTTGAGGTCCAACTTCGGTCCCAACTTCGCTTGAAATATTTCGAGTGAAGTTGGATGTCGAGTCGTGGTACTTCAAGTCTCAACGTCCCCGAACCTATTTGGGGCAGCCGTTCTGCATCCCGGGACAAAAACATATCAGGTTGAGTCTTTAGTTGGGGACGAAGTTGGGGCCCGAGTTGGGATAAAAGAGGATATGTCTGCAACACTCTAATATATTATTATTATTATTGGACTAATGGACTTTGAATATTGGAGGAAAAAATTTAAAGGGCTACATGTACTGCAACGACAGCGTGAATAATTAATCCAATGCTTGGATTGCGCGCTTTCGCTTCCGGTTTACAGCTAGGGAGGACTGCGTCCTTAGAATATTAATCAATAATCCGCTTGGCAAGGGTTGAGACCAGATAAAAATGATCCAGGTCACCGCTCCAAAATGTGGGTTTCAAGTCGGCGTTGTTTCACCGGGTTCCTAGGACTTTCACTTCCATATTTGCTGAATATCACGGCGAGGTCGTCCTCTCCTGCTCCAGGTGCATCTCAGCCGCCGCATCTTTTGACCTTCACGGGCTCTCGAGGTGTGTTGAGAAATATTTCCCAGCTCATTCACTGGCAGGAATAACTTTACTTCTCGTAATAGAAATGTGGCCGCAATGAAGCACAGAAATACCCAGTTCCTCGAGATCTAGGTCTCCATCTGTTGCTGTTGAATCCACATGTATGTTCAATAATGCTGAGACTCATATATATCGACTCGGCAACACGGTCCGAATCGCCGCATGAAACTTCAGCTATCCCACCCTTTGAAGCCCATCGTTGATAGAAAATACGGACCCTTCTCTGGTACTCGCACAGCAATAGAAGTACTAAAGCAGTTCAAGTATGTGCTCTTTAGCCGACATCAAGAAACAGAAGGCAACTTGAATTCAACCAAGGACAACATCATCGCATGTAAGTCTGGCACTTACAACATTTGATGATTCCAGAAACCCGGTCCGAACTTAGTCACAATCAGTGATCCACTGATCTTAGTATTTAATCTTTGACATGTCACATTTCTTCTTCATCTTGTCTTTCACTTACTTACACTACGACAATCTAGGTTCTTACTATTTCTTTTACTCTGTATCCCTATCTTGTCTTCCACTTACACTACGACAATCTAGATCACTGTTCTTGTCTGTCTGTCTGAATCAGTGAGGACGCATCACCGGCGTCCTTTCACTTTTTTTTTGACATCGAACAAATTCCGCCCTCTGTTGAGCTTGACAACTTCCACACTGTCTCGCCCTAACCCCCGTGCTCCTTCGACTCCTACCCCCTCCGTACCCGGCGTTGGACAAAGGCTCATCCCGCTGCCAGCTCATCACCATCTCAGGCACAGAGATCGTTATCACCAACAGCATCACAGCCTCAGTCTAGCCCACAGCCTCAGACTTGGTCTAGCCCGCACAGCTCTCGTTCTAGCTCTTCTCTGTCAGACAATTCCCCTTTAGGTCTTCCCCATACAGATTTAGATCCGAGCACAGCTTCTATGTCTTCTGTCAGAACAAAGCCTGCCTTGGCGACCATCACCCATCCAAAGTCCGATCGGTGCCCTATTCTGGAAGCCGGAGTTATCACCCCGGAGATCTTGCAACAATGGCGCCGTGCATGCCAGAAATACCTAAAAAACAACAAGGATCGTACAGCTGATGATCTGGTTAGCTATGTTGCCGATGAGATGAGGGAACCTATCCTCCAGAAGTGGTATCTAGCCAGCCAGACTCGTATTGATGGCTTGAAACTGGATTCCTACATCACAGAGCTTGGATCCTTGGTGTTGGACAAGGGTTGGGAGGGGAAGATGAGGCGTAGAGTCCTTGGTGCCAAAATGGCAGATGGAGAAGCCTTTGCTGACTGGGCATATGACACTCAGAATGCCAATGCTATTCTCTCTCAGGCTGCCCCAAAATTCGCAGTTGATGACACCCAGCTCAAGAATATCCTTGATGCTGGACTCACAACAGTTTTACAGCAGGATCTTGATACAGAGCCTGTTCTTTCTAGTGATCTCAACGCTTGGATTGCTGAAGTTAAAGGCCGAGACAATCGTCTCAGGTTTGAGACTGGGCGCATACAGGGTGTTGTCAATGCCAGCCTTCACACCAAGCCCAAATCGAAGGGAAATTTAGCCGACCAACTTACTACTCCGAAGCCCACTCTTGCCTCCCGTCTCACTTCGCCACCTCCTGTGGATACTACTGTGCAGAAGTGCCCACCCTTGACGAATGGCGAGAAGGAACTTCTTGATCTCCACGATGGATGCCGCCGTTGCCGCCAATTTTATATTGGACATCGCACTCTCAACTGTGATGGCACATTCCCGGATGCAGCCACATACCGAACCCTCACGCAGGCTGATGCAGTTGCTCAAGCTGCTGCTCAAGGCAAAACTGTCAAGGTTAAACGCGAGACTGCTGCTGCTGTCCGCAATGCGTCTAAAGATATTCTTTCTCCTACCTATGAGGAGTCTGATTCCGACCGTGATGGGTATGTGTTGCCTCCCCTCACTGTTCCCCATCTCTATGCCAATATCACACTCTCTGGACCCTCTATCTCTGAATTCCCTCTTCCTGTTCGCTCACTGCTTGACATTGGTTGTCCCTCTATAGTTATTAGCGATGACTTGGTCAACAAGCTTGGTCTTCGACGATATCCTCTGCCCGCTGAAGAGGACAATCTATCATCGCTATCGGAGTCACCACTGAGCTGTCGGGAATATGTGAAATTGAGAGTGTCATCGCGTGATGGGAATTGGACTTCTGGGGTGGCTAGGGCAAAAGTTAACATTGGATTATGTGTACCGTTGATATTGGGAATGCCATTTCTGTCGGCAGAGCATATTGTGATTGATTCTGCAGAACGCAGTGCTATTGACAAGCGTACTGGATTTGACCTTCTCAATAACCCTTCCCATCCACCTCGTCAATGGATGCCAGAATGGGTCACCCCACTGCCTACGCCAAAGAAACCCAAGCGTAAACATATTATACAGGACTTGCCCCCATTAAGCCACAGTGCTCAACTACCGGTTAGCGTTATGCTAGATGTTAAAAATCGGATCGATGAGCTTGCCTTGCAAAAGTTCATGCAGGATGAGGATGCACGACTGAAGCTCAAACATGCTGATGTATTTCCAACACGGCTACCAGATAATACTGATGACCTTCCTGAAAATATCCTGCATCGCATCCGACTTCGAAACCCTTCAATCACTGTGAAGGGAAAGACATATCAACCTGCTAGGAAGAATCTTGATGCATGGAAGCGTATACTTGACGAACACATTGCTGCTGGACGAATGCAACCATCATCTTCTGAATATTCATCCCCAGCATTTGTGGTACCCAAATACAAGAATGGTGTCCCAGACCCTTCAGTGGATCCACGTTGGGTAAACGATTATCGCCAACTGAACAAGAATACAATCAGGGACACCTTTCCACTGCCCAGAATAGATGATATCTTGGCTGATTGTGGACGCGGAAAGATTTTTGGCAAGATGGACATGACCAATAGCTTCTTCCAGACTCGTGTCCATCCAGAAGATGTTAAATTTACTGCTGTTCGGACACCATGGGGTCTTTATGAATGGCTGGTAATGCCACAAGGTGGATGCAATGCCCCTTCAACACACCAGAGACGAGTTACAGAAGCTCTCCGCCACCTGATTGGGAAGATATGTCATGTCTATGTTGATTATATCATCATCTGGTCGAACTCAGTTGAAGAACACACCCAGAATGTTGAGCTTGTCATTGAAGCCCTCCGTGCAGCCAAATTGTATTGCAATCCTCGGAAGTCACAGCTGTTTGCTACTGAGATTGAATTCCTTGGTCATGTCATCTCTGCTCAAGGCATCTTTGCAGACCCTAGAAAGGTGGAATGCATAGTACAATGGCCACAACCTCGATCTGCCACCGATGTTCGAGGATTCTTAGGTCTAGTCAGATATATTGCCACCTTCCTCCCCAATCTCGCAGAACATACCTCCCATCTCACACCCTTGACAACAAAGGAAGCAGATAAATCCTTTCCGGCTTGGACTGATACACATCAGCAAGCATTTCAGGCTATAAAAGATATTGTTATTGGTCGAGACTGTCTCACAGTCATTGACTATGAGGACAACACCAAGAAAATATTTGTTACCACAGATGCCAGTGATCGCCGCACTGGTGCTGTTCTTAGCTTTGGAGAAACTTGGGAAACTGCACGCCCAGTTGCTTTTGACTCCTATCAGTTAAACACAGCTGAAAAGAATTATCCTGTCCATGAGAAGGAATTGCTTGCTATTGTCAAGGCACTCAAGAAGTGGAGAAGTTCACTGCTCAATGTCCATTTTGAGGTCATGACAGATCATCGAACCTTGGAATATTTCCAGGCTCAAAAGGATATGTCCCGTCGACAATCCCGGTGGTCAATGTATATGGCAGACTTTGACTACGACATCCATTATGTCAAGGGAGAAGATAACTCTGTTGCAGATGCCCTGTCTCATCTACCGGATCTCGATGATGAAAAGACAGAGATGACACCTTTGGTTGCTGCTGTACTTTCTCAGACACACCTACCTCAAAGAGATCGCATCCTTGCTGCTGCAGGCACCCTCAAGATCTCTGCAGATGAAGAACTTCTACGTCGGATCACCGCCGCGTATGACACAGATGATTTCACCAAACAGCTTGAAGCAGGTATCACTGCTGGCAGCATTGCAGGTGTTTGCAGAAGCCCTGGTCAGAACCTGGTATATATCGGGGATCGTTTAGTGATTCCAAAAGACCTTGCAGTGAGAGAGCTGCTCTATAGTCTCGCACATGATTCTCTGGGCCACTTTGGATTCACCAAGAGTTATGAAGCACTCAGAAACTCGTTCTATTGGCCAAATATGAGGCGAGACCTTGAAGAGGCCTATATTCCTTCATGTGTTGACTGTCAGCGAAACAAGAGTTGAACAAAGAAACCTGTTGGGCCTCTACATCCTCTACCAGTTCCAGATGGCCGATTCGAGAACGTAGCTCTAGATTTTGTTGGACCCTTGCCTGTTGACGAGGGATTTGACATGATCCTAACCATGACCGACCTGATGGGTGCTGATGTACAGATTGCTGCTGTACATTCCAATGACACTGCGGAGCGGACTGCCCTTGTTCTGTTCAATCAATGGTACTGTGAGAATGGGTTGATGAAGAATCTGATCTCAGACCGTGACAAGGCATTCACATCCAAACTTTGGGAGGTTTACACAAGCTCACTGGAGTAAAACTGAAGATGTCTACATCATATCACCCAGAGACTGACGGAAGCAGTGAACATACCAACAAAACAGTTGTTCAAGCTATCCGCTATCATGTAGACCGGAATCAGAAGGGATGGTATGCCTCATTACCTCGAGTCCGCTTTGCCATAATGAACTCCATTAATGCCTCCACTGGATTTTCCCCATTCCAGTTGAAATCTGGTCACTCGCCTCGAATTATCCCAGTGATTACACCAGCTATAGGCCCACAGACCACAGATGAAATGGATGCACGATCACTCATTAAGCAGCTTGACTTGGATGTAAAAACAGCCCAGGACAGTCTAGTAGCTGCCAAGGTCCGACAGGCATATCATGCTAATGCCCACCGTGGTGCTGAGGTTGTGTACCAAACTGGAGACCGAGTTATGCTTTCAACAACAAACAGGTGTCGTGATTACAAGAGAGCAGGTGCCAAACGGGTGGCCAAATTTATGCCACGAGATGATGGTCCATATGAGGTCGTAAAAGCCTTTCCAGAGCGTTCTGAATATACCTTGAAGCTGCCCAATAATCCGCAACTCTTTCCTGGTTTCCATGCACATCTGCTGAAACGTTATATTCCGAATGACCCCAAACTCTTTCCCACTCGGGAGCCAGCTCGGCCTGGTCCAGTTATTACACCTGATGGTGCAGTGGAGTGGACTGTTGAGAAAATTTTGGATGAGCGCAGACGTGGACGTGGCAAACAATATCTAGTGCGCTGGGATGGCTATGGCCCTGAATTTGATGAGTGGGTCCCTGGTCGAGAGATGGAAGACACAATCGCACTTGATGTGTGGGAAGAAGAAGAAGAGTCTTAACCCATTCAAATTTTTTGAAGTGGGGGAGGGTGTAAGTCTGGCACTTACAACATTTGATGATTCCAGAAACCCGGTCCGAACTTAGTCACAATCAGTGATCCACTGATCTTAGTATTTAATCTTTGACATGTCACATTTCTTCTTCATCTTGTCTTTCACTTACACTACGACAATCTAGGTTCTTACTATTTCTTTTACTCTGTATCCCTATCTTGTCTTCCACTTACACTACGACAATCTAGATCACTGTTCTTGTCTGTCTGTCTGAATCAGTGAGGACGCATCACCGGCGTCCTTTCATCGCAGAAGCGAGTTTTGCAGGATTATGATGTTACTGTGACTGGAAGTATGGGAGCTTGATATGCCAGATTTCAGCGCGAAGTGGTTCGTAGAGAGGGCCGACACAACACTTGAGCACTGGACAGCACCATTTTCAAAGCTAGCATTACCCATGGGACATCTCGTCACCCCACTACTTAAGAAGACCACAGAACTTCCGCCTCCACATGCCTCAAATTTGTCCGCCGATCACCGGTTCTGAAGGTACGCGTCGAACAAGTGATGGAACTAATTGTCCAATGCAAAAATGTCTTAGAGGTACAAAACAACTTCGGTTGGAATTCTGGCCTGTTGCCTTCGAAGATGGTTCAAAAATAATGAGACCTATGGATCTGTACCGAATATAGAAGAAGTTTAAGCAGATTCCCTTTGGAACTGGTTAAGAATTGGGCCACGAAGTGCGAGGGTTTTGGGGCACTGTGATCCCCATCACCGCCCTCCTGTTCGGTACTTCAAAACCATTTGATTCGGGCTCGGTTGTTTGGAGGCAGTCTAGGACTGAATATGTGTCAGTTTCATTCCGCAGGTTCCGAGGATGAATGGATGAGAAATGAGCCGACGCGAGGGCATTTCGCACTTCCAAGGTATTTTGCATTGCATGAGTTAGTCATTGTAATTAATTTTTTGTTCTATCACATACAGCACGCCGACCCTCCCTGGCGCATGCCCCGCGCCCATTGCAACGGGTGTATAAACACCCACGCAGGCGATCTGCTGCACCCGTGCCCGTGTCCCATCCTACATCCATCTACGCATCTGACATCCCATATTCTCAGCACATCCACGTCACCGGGACGGAATTGCGAGTACCATTCCAGGACGGAATAGAGGGGTAGATGTTTACTACTACCCTCGGAGCAGAGCGCGTACATGTGAGAGAGCATATCCATCCCGTCCCGATGCGAGAGAAAGACAGAAAAGCAGCGGGGTGCGAGCGCGAGCTTCCCTACGGCCCGTTCGCGATGGCGCCTCGAGCAATCCGAAGCCGAACAGGGAACGGAAAAGCAGAAAGAAAGAAAACAGGATGGAAGCAAGTCGAGAGAAGGGGAGACAAGGAAGAAAACTCACGTTGCGATATGCTGGATAATAAGAGAGGAAAAAAAAGGCATCAGTAAGCGACGATTCTCGCGGGTAGAGAAAAAGAACAGAGAGGGGGTAATAAATGAAAGTATAACATAACAATAAAGGCATGCGAACACAATAACATAACACATGAACGGTACCACAGATGGAGACAGAAAGCGATCAATCGAACACCGAATGTAAGTCCGATATGACTGAGGGTGAGGAGGACACGACACGACATCTGTGAACCAAGTCATCGAGGCATGAGTGGGTGAATGAACCGTGCTCGGTATTGGGATGGAGACCACGACCATGGCCTGCCAATCGTCTCGTACTGAAGACGACGGAGAACGAGTGGGAATGAGAAGCTGCCATCCGAGAACCACCCATCGCGACATAGCAGAGTGAATGGAAGCACAAAGGACGAAGCCGGCACGCTTGGCGCGGTGTTCGGGTTGTGCGGACAGCACGCAGATAAACGGGTGTTGTGTCGCTCATCGAAAGGACGCTTCCTTGCACCCACTATCGCTCGTTGTGCGTATTCACAGTAAGTGCCATGATGCCCATGCCCATCCATGGCCTAAATGACCCATACAATACGCGCAGCCTTGCTTCCGCTCCGTGACGCAAGCAAGATGGATGATGTCGGTAAGAGTGGTGCATGGCTCGCGGTGTAGAATCCAGTGCGGAGTGCAAAAGATAGTAAAACGGGTAGGGGTGCCCAGACCGATGCGCCGTCACGATATACGCAGACATGCACCCGCCATCGTAGCAGATAGGATGCATAGCAAGACTGCGAGGCCGAGAGGAGAGGAGGAAAATGATAACGCAGAGGAATGACACACATCTCGTCCGAGGCAGCTTGCACTCCTCGTCGTTTTCCCTCGCTCCCCATTCCCATTCGTATTCCCGTTCCCTATCTCCCCGGGCCTCCCACTCACAATCACATGCCCTCATATGCGCGCCGGGCCCGGTCCACTTCTGTTGTGGATGCGGGTGCCGGTCATGCTAGTGGTGGTGGGGCATGCTGGGAAAGGCGGGCGTTGATATTGATTGGGCTGATTCGAATTTGGGTGGGGACAGCATGCCTGTAGACTCGGTAGCCTGTGTACGGGCGGAATGATGGCCAAAGACGCCTAGGCAGCGTGCTGCTAGAGCCCAGGGATCCATCCAAAGAGAAGCGAAGTGGAAGATGTGAAGAGAACAAACAAGCGGCAATCTAAAACATCGCCGACAATGACGTCACTTGAGAAACGTTTCGCCTCGACGACATCAACCAGATTCAACTTGACTTTTCAGCTGTGCTGGTGTCATGTTCCAACTCGAATGTCTCACCCGAAACTTTCTCGCATACTTACTGAGTCGGAGTCTAGTGTTGCCGCGGTCAGGTTCTGAACCGATAGTGAACCTGAACCGAACCCGAACCGGACCAAAAGTCCGGTTCAGTGGCTGTGAAAAATTTGAACCGAACCTGAAGTCCAGTTCGCGGTTCAGAGATTGCTGATTTTGGCTGAACCTGAACCGGACCTACTTGAACCTGATGGCCAGGTGTGAGCCAAAAAGCTATCATTTTATTTGTTTTGGTGGAAATAATTGGTCACTGACATGTTGGCACAGGCACATCAACTTTATTCCGCCCTCTCAACGCGAGCAAGGCTTATTCTGGCGAGTTCGACCGCGCCTGATGGGATCGGAGAAACATGAATTCTTGCAATTGCAGCGACTGAGTGGGGCCAGCCCTCGCCTTTGCGCTGCTACAGCAGGGAAGACCTAGAAAGTATTGTCAAGAGGCCCTGCGTGCAAAATTTGAAGCGTTCTGAGGCGTGAGAAAAAATTTCAGGTTCAAAAAGGTTAGAACCTGAACTGGACCGCGGTTCGGCCGAACCTGAGGTCCAGTCCGAGGTTCAGATTATTGCCTGGACCGAACCCGAAGTCCAGTTCGAGGTTCAGAAAATTTTGGTCTGAACCGGACCCGGACCGGACCGCGGCAACACTGTTACTGACATGACGAAGCTCTCGTAAAACTTGTCCCATCTCTGCGACAGTCACCAGGACGCTGGCAGCTGCATGAACCAATCTCACTCTCAGTATCTTTCTTTCCCGTCCTCTCATTGTCTCACTCGCCCCGCTGCGCGACCCCACCACACCAATCTTATTCCAAACATCCTGCTCTCTCCCTGCGACTTGGATTCATTGCTTGACCGGGTACGTGATTCCTGGGCTGTGCGCTGCCCAATGCTATCCACTACGCTATATTCAAGGAGTTGACTCTTTACCTTTCCAAACACAAGGGCACCACTTCATGCTTTAGGCCTCTGCTCGTCCTGTACATATACCCGTACGACCAATATCAATCCCCGTCCCTATTCGTCTTCTTCTTTCTTTCACATCCCCGCAGCTCCCTTCCCTTTCCAACCCGACTACACCTATCTCAGAAACAAATGAAAATCCAGGTGTATGACTGGATCCCCTCAAGCCTCGCATACCCATTCCCTTCTCCACTCGTAGTCTGTAATCTGAGCTGTAACTGCCCTATCAACGCGCGTTCCTGTTTGTGCTCTTCCTCTTTAAGCTAGTCTCGTACATGCTCTGGCCAACCAAATCTGAACAAAATATCAAGTACATCCCGTTCTAAACCTCCTGTAAACGAACCGTGAATCCGAATCCGAGTGGAAGGATATTATGCACTCCCCATTCCCGAAACCCGACTCTGCTCTCGAGATTGACTTGCCTCAAGTCCGAGCCCGAGTCATGTAAATCTCTCGCATGACTTTGACCCGGACGTGGACGTGGCATACATTTCCCATGCTTCACAGCGCCCACCGCTGCTGTCCCTTTCTCCCTCGCAGCCTGTACTATACCCCAATACCTTCCTGTTTCCTGTTTCCTTTTTCCGCTCTTCGTCTCCTCTTGTCTCATTTACGCATCAGCATCGGCGTCTCTACGCTCTAGACATTTACGATGTCCCGGGAACGGGAAGCTCTGGATCCAACGTACTGTAGACGAGCGGCAAATCCAAGTCAAGAAATGAATTTCTACCGACAATCCGCACTCGACTGATTTCGGATCTGAATCCCAACCCCGAAAAAGTCATATTCGTATGTTGACGGTGAAAGGGGAGTCCATTGGTCTGTTGCGGCATTTGACTCTGCTCTCCAAATCAATTAATTCAACTTCAAGAATTGCCTCCAAGTGGGTCTTACACCAAATGTCCGGTAGTTATACCTGGGAACGAACATACCTTCCAATCAAGCCTTCGCTCCGTCGACATTCGAACTCGAATTTATAGTTGATCTCGTCTCGCATGCCCGAACAACCGAATCCCGGACCTAGGATTAAAATAAAATAAAATAATCCCACGTCGCCGAATAACGTCGGATTCGAAGAGCGGGCATCCTAGTGCTTTTATGCACTGTAGCATGTACAGTATGTGCATGATTCAAATTCAAATTCTAGACCTGATTCCGAGCTCAGATTTGCCTGTCTTGTGCTCTCCACACCCACTGGCTACTCGTATGTATCGACTCGGAACAAATTAACAGCCTGCTTTATCCATTCCCCGATGGCGACTCTTCAAGTTGTCCCCGGACCCTGGACTACACGCACTATGAAGCTACCTAGCTTAGCTTAGGTTGCAATTCAACAACCTCAGGCCGTAGGGTGACAAATGCCTTGTGCCTTCAGAGTTCAAACACACCTGTTATCTTGTTTGCGGGTGACCATCGCACCTGCTATCTATTTTTGTCAATGGTTAACCAACCTGAAACCGGAATCGGACGGGAATCAGTTTAAATCGACAGGCCTGATGCTGCAGGTTGTTCATTGAATCATAAACTGCTCTACTAGTACGATAGGATAACCATTGAAAGTACACCCGCTGCATTCTATTTGGTAGTATGTAGGATGATTTGGAGTCTGGACGCGAAGTGGTTCAAGTGGGCTCTGCCG
The DNA here is from genome assembly GCA_029378395.1 of Mycena leptocephala. Lineage (NCBI taxonomy): Eukaryota > Fungi > Basidiomycota > Agaricomycetes > Agaricales > Mycenaceae > Mycena > Mycena leptocephala. Next base: position 59,432 of record JARJLF010000269.1, on the reverse strand, counting down.
TGATAGCGGGCTATGGTTGTTATTCCGTTTGGAACTGGCTGAGAATTGGGCCCGAAGGTTGTGATGATTCCCCATCAAACCGCGCTCCTATCCGGTAGCTTCAAACCCAGCGAACGAGCACTTGCCTCGCGCCTCGCATAGACGCCCGCCCACATCCAAATAAGACGCTGCCGTGCACTTAGGGAAGGTCATGGGTTCAGGTCAACCCGACGGGTTTCCAGGTTGGGTTGAGTGGGTACGGGTTGCGGGTCAGCGATTTCCCAGACCCGAACCCACGGGTAGCTGTGGAAATAAAGCTACACAGTATAAATCAGCCCTTGAAACATGGATAACAGGGAGTTTTCAGCTGAAAGCTGTGCATAAAACAGCCTATGGAGTCATAACTTACCTGGAACATCAAGATTCTTGCTCGAAATCCCATACTGTGAGTGGCCGATGCTCGGATCACAGCCGGCATGTGCTAGCCGACAACCCGTGAGCAACCCGTAAACTCGTGGGTTTGGGTTTGGGTTTTCCAGGTAAGGGTCCAGGTTAGATGTTTTGTACCCCAACCCATACCTGTGTCCATCCCTACTTGCACTCCGCATGTCCTGCGAGATGAGACGCCAAGTCGGTCCTTGTCGGGTTACGCCCACACACCACCCAGCGCGACAATTCAGGCAGAGACAAAGCAAAGCCTCGTATTGTGTCATCCTCGAGTGGCTCGTCCCCACGCCACCAGCGAGAGGACATACATCCTCAGCCCTCGCTGGACCAGTTAAGTTTTTTGAGCACAAGCCGAAGCCGTCAGATTGTAGTTCATGATGTTCTCTACCATCCCACATTTTGAAATGTACAAAAATATACAGGGGATAGTGAGATATGTGGCTCCACTTTTATCCATTTTTGGCTGTTTTGGCGTGTTTTTAGCCATTTTTGGCCATTTGTCGCCATTTTGCAGGCCACATATCTCACTATCCCCTGTATATTCTTGCACATCTCAAAATATGGGATGGTAGAGAACATCATGAACTACAATCTGACGGCTTCGGCTTGTGCTCAAAGAAATCCTAGCTCGAGTTGAAAAAATCTGTTTTCCGGTTTTTTCTGTATTCGGCCTCAAGCGATGGTGCATCAATATATTTTGATCTCATCACATGTACAGAACGGTCCGTAGGCTCCTTCTCCATGATCCTACACTTTGGTTGACCCAAAAATGTTGTCTCAATGTTGAGATACAGTCCAAAAACCACTGTGACATTTCTTTTGTCCACTTAGTGTACATGTAATATTATAATAATCTCCGGCAAACCGGGTTCCACTTCAACCTTCGAAATTATTTACGTGCCTCCAACATTCCAAGTCTTTCTATCGGCTTGCATCCCCACACGCACACGGGCGAGTGCTGAATTTTGGCATGCCGGACATTGTATTCTAAACCTGGCATATCGGAACAAAATTCAGCTCACCCAGCACCAAAGTTGTTTCCCAGATTTTCAGTTCCAGCATCAGCTCATCCCTGAAATTCATTCTGATATTCCAAGTTTCAGATAGAACGTCTGACCTCCCGAAATTTGGGAAGCTTAGTGATGGGTACTGGGTCTTTGTTCCCACTTTGACATTTCTTTGTTCTAGCACGCATGGACATGTTTGCCAAGTTTCGGGACCGGATGTTCTATTTTAAAGTTGGACTTTCAGAATAGCACTCGGGCCTCAGCCAATTGTGCAACTGAAACTCATGGAATCAGATCCAGCTTTCGTCTGGCCGAAATTTAATCTGATCCCTCAGCATTCGAATAGAACGTCCGGGGTGCCGAAAATTACACTGGCAGCAAAGAAGGGTGCATGTCAATCAACATGCCGTTCTCGCATCCATCTCGCATCCAGTGTGACAGTTCACAATAGGTCTCTGTAAAGCATAACCTTTCCGCTAACAAAGAACTAGATAAATTATAATTATGTACAATTAATGTACAATGTTAGTTTGGAATAGTTATTATCCACATTGACAGTTCATCTTGCATATTTAAGTGTTTTGTTGCCACCAGCCGCAAGCCAGCCACAGATGCCATCACATCCATGCCGAGCGGCAGCATGATGGGGCCGTGGAACTCCCTCCCATCCCGCGCCGTGTTTGGCATCGCTTAGCTCTGCTTAGCAATTCTTTTTATTGGCATGTCACCACACCCGCACATCGTCTTTGTCGGGCTGGCACCATGCCCGTATGTCACCTTTGTTGGGACACAATTGTACCTGTATGTTGCAACACCACCACCTGTACATTGGCTTTGTCAGTGGGCAACCATGTCTGTACATTGCCTTTGTCAATGCACCATCCTACCCGCACATCGTCTTCATTGGCGCGCTGCCCCGTCTTTGTTTCTGGGGCTGCCAGGCAGGTCTTTGTGATTTTGATGCACCCTCGGTGTTTTGGGCAGCGTGACCCGGTGCGTGACTCGTGTGACTCTCCTGATCTCATCATCACCCAGGGATCTGATTACTAATACTGTTCATTGGTCCCAGCTTTCATTCCGTGCTTGGCCCCGGATCACTGGCTCAACATCCATCCATGCTTTGCGGTGCTCACCAATATTCTTGTTTGTCCCCGCTCGATCAGGGATTGGACCGCCAAAATTTGTTTCACCTTCAAATCCACTTTTACTTGGGCTTAAGGCCATTGCTGGCGCATGGCAGTACTCGTCAGGCCTTCGGCCTAGAATATTTAATTTTTCACCAGTATTCTACAGTAAATATTCAAGTCTGGGCTTGAGGCCCATTGCTGGCACATGGTAGTGCTCGTCAGGCCTCCATCTTTTCTGTTTTTATTTCGACATGGATGGCTTGATTCCAATTGATGAGTTCAAATCCAAAAAGAAATATCCTCAGTCCCTCGGAGTGCTGTGCCTGCTTGAACATCTCATTTTAGTCCAAAGATAAATATCCCAATCCCTCAGAGTGCTGCGCCTGCCCGAACATTTCATTTCATTTCAAAGGAAATGTCCTCAATCCCTCAGAGTGCTGCACCTGCTCGAACATTTCATACAGTCCAAAGCAAATCTCCTCAATCCCTCAGAGTACTGCGCCTACTTGAACAATCCATTTCAATCCAAAGAAAATATCTCCAATCCCTCAGAGGGCTGCGCATGCTTGAACATTCTATTTCCCTCTAAAAGAAATACTTGAATGAAGGTCTACAGGCAAACAAATGACCCCAGATATTTTCCGAAAATTTACTCGGTGATTTCGTTCCTCACTGAAATCTTTTTCGTCGGCATCCCGAAACAGCAACAGTGGGCCTAACCTACCTAAATTGGGGCACTTACAATCAGGCCTAGGTTCTCTTAGAGGTTCTAGAACGGAAAAGAGAGCGATTTTGACCACTTGACCAAGGACAGTTAAATTCGCTAAACCAGGGATAGAGCTGGAGCCGGTCATTTGGTGAGGAATTGACCGAGAAAGAGGCAAAAAGCAAGCGTGATGGCACATCGGAGTCGTGAAGCACCTCCCACAACTTGTGTCGCCAGCTCACTCCGACCAATTTTGACCTCGGGTGTCCTCATAGATCCTATTTCATCTCAATGAGTCCAAATCCTCGGATTTTAAATTGCTCTGCTATCTATTATGCAAGTGGCTGGTTAGCTATTTTTCAAAGATAGTAAACATTTTGAGGCCTTCACTTGAGCTTTTGACTAAATTTAAAGAAAAACCAAAAGAAATTCAACCCGATTCCGAGTGTGTCCTGTTGTTCCCAGTCTCAAGGCACAACCACGGTGGCTGCCTTGCTCATGAAGTATGATATAATTTTGTCAAGCCTTAGACTATGTGCACCAAATGTGCGCGCGGAAACTACGAAAGAGTGCTTAGGATAGTTTTCTCAACAACTAACCAAGCAAGCATCCTGCAACGGAACAAGCACGCACCAAAAACGGAAGTTGCATGACTAAAACACGGGGAGTAATTGGCCTGATTGAGACACCAAAATTACCCAAAAAGTAAACAGTTCCAACACATTACATTGACGTCATCGAAAAAAAGTTTTCTGGATGGCGGACAATCGGCGACTAAAAAACGAGTTTAAAAATAAAAATTTAAGACTCGTAATTCCTGTAGAAACTCATGCGGCGCCTGAATGCCTTGCAATTAAATTGAAGAATGAAGCTACGGATGCCGCCTTTCGCTACAGTTGGCCCAAGTTCAATCAACCCACATAGAATAATTCAAATTTCCGGTACCGGTTTTGTTTCAACAGAGGATAATTCAATGAAGCTGTGAATGCACATACATAATGCTCGAAATTCGAATTTCCATTTGAGTGCATTCTACTGCTAAGTTCGAAACACCTCTTTCTTTCTTTGCTTGGTGTTTCGTTGGCCCTTGGACTGTGTCTCTGATTTCAGTTTTCACAAGATCATTAATCGAGGGTAGGTGCAGAACAGCAAGTTTTGACCACAATTCACAGGCTCTAGGCTCAATCATTCAAGGCTGAGTGTCAATCAAGTTCAAATTCAAGGAGTTGTGCCCAGCCCCGCCTCTTAACAAATTTGATTTACTCGTGCTTACCATATGCGTTTACATTCCGTGCATTTGAATTTCGCCAGCTAAGCCCAAAATTTAAAATTGCTCCTGCGGTAGACCTGCACCTGTCCAAGCAACACTTTTTGGACGATCTGCGCCTTGTGAACATTACTGTGGAATGAGTAAGTTCCTGTGGTTGCTGGAGTTCTGTTCAATGTCGGACCACATGAGTGCATACCCAGCGAAATTGGGTGGCAAACACAAGCTCACAATGCCTGAAATTCAAGTATTTATTTAACCGTATCTTTCTATTTAGGAAGGACTGGGCTACTTCCCGTCCTTCCCGCCTGTCCCGCCATCAGAACAAATCTGACAAATCATCTGGTTCTATTTGGCAACCCCTCGATCTACAGTGGGGTTGCCAAATGGTATTATGGGATACTTCAACGCCAAATCGATGTATGTTTGGAAACTTGCTCAACACCTTGGAATCAATTGTGAATTGATTGCACTTTCGCTTGGTCAGCAAATTTGATCGCATTTTCTTGGTCAGCGAGGACAGATTGTGGGTGTTTACCCCTGATCAGTATCCTTAATAAATAAATAAAATAAAATGGCTCTGTGACTGCCAAATAAGCCATGAATGTATTCTTATTGGATGATATCAAATGGATTACACAGAGGAAGTACACCATACGGGATAAGTAGGGGCAGTCAAAGTAGAGGATTCTGGAGGGATCAAGGCAAGGATTCAGCATAATCCAAATCTACTCTGACCGACCCAGAATTGCAAGGAAGGATTATGGACGGAGGCATAATCCAGGATTGTGCTGAAAACCATAATCCACCCAGAATCCTTGTTGAATCTCCTCCGGAGGAGATTATACGGGATTCGAGGATTATGAGAATGATGGATTCTCTCACGTTAAAATAAATCCAGAATCCAACCTTAATCCTGACACATAATCCTTCCTGAATCCGCTACTCTGACTGCCCCTAGTGTTAGTTCAACACAGAGATAACAGGGATCTACAGATTAGATCGAGGGTTGCGGTTCATTCAAGTAAGCCGTCAAGCAATAATAAATTTGGCTTAGCTAGAAGCTAATGTAGACTACGATACAGTGGGGTTTTTATTCAGGATGACTAGGGATGACTCCCATTATTCTAAGCTATTCACTGGTTGAACATTTCAAGTTTATCACTGAAAAAATTGGTGAAAAATGTCCATTATTTTTCACGCTTTTTTTCACTGAAAAAGCAAGTGAAAAACTTATAACTTTTGCAGCACTTTTTGGCTTCTTTCAAAATTTTCACCTTAAAAACGAAAAAAAAAAAAAAAAACATTCTAAGTTTTTCACTTACTTTTTCAGTGAAAAAGGTGTGAAAAATACTGGACATTTTTCATGAATTTTTTCACTGCAAAACTTGAAATGTTCAACCAGTGATTCTACTGGCAGACTGACCCATCTCATACCTCCGTGTACTTCAATACTCCCCCTCAAGCTGGCAGCAGTCCCATTTCCAAAGTCAATTGCAAGTGCTCCACCCGTGGCAATCCCTTAGTAAAAATGTCAGCAACTACCTCACTAGTGGGACAATACTGAACCTCTATAAGTTCATTCTCAATGTGTTCACGCACGAAGCAATTTTCGACGCGGAAGTGTTTCGATCTTGCATGATGTTGCGGAATAGAAATTGCGGACTGGTTATCAGAATATATCAGTGTCGGTTCAGATGGGGAATGGACTGGTAACACTTCAAATAAATAGCGAAGCCAGATCACATCGTGAGTGGCGGCGGTAAGTGCTGAATATTCAACTTCGGCGGCGCATTAGCATAACGGTGGGTTGCTTCAAATGCCAAGCGATTGAGCCACCTGCAAGGAGGTAAACATATCTGGATACAGACTTAATATCATCCGGGTTTGACACGACATCCGCGTCGCTGTATGTTCTGTTAAATATTTTCAGTGCGCTATAAATTGAAATACTTCTACATCCATCCACCAAACAAAAACACTGAAATGAGTCTCCTCAAATTTTTCCACTTGCTCGCAACTACGGCCGTAAAAAGATTGCGCTGATACAAGCTCGAGCATTAACGATCATAAATGGATTACCCCCAAAGCAACTGATCTCTGTTCACCGTGTCCAGGTCTCAACGTGTATGCGGACCTTGAGTAGCCTGGGTGCTTGAACTACGGCTGACAATTCTAGTAGTCTCGCGAATCATGGCTACCTGCCTCGGGACAGCAGAAACATCTCGATCCCGATGATGTTAACGGCCGCAAATGTAAATTGCTGGGAGTTAGAGAGCACAGTAAACTGAGGTTGAACTTCGAACAACTAGATGGTTCAACATTGGATGAGACTGAACCTCATTCAATTTTTGGACACTAAGCGGACCAGCAAAAGTGAGCAATAAATAATAACGAAAGCCTCAGCCGGAGGTTCATTCCAAGCAAGTGATATGTAGGTATTGGGGCCATGAGTCACTGTCCAGATTTCTATTTCAACATCCGATGGTCTTTCAGATGCTGATCCTACGATCTGAGAGTGCATTCCCGTTCTATTTAGATTTTTCCCAGCAAAACTCGGAGGGTTCTTTGAGGTTTACGGCGGTTGGTTGTCTTTCTGACTTGGACAATGGGCAAGTGGAATTAAATAAGTCAGACAGTGTAGAGCATCTGAAGGAAATAAATATAGTCGGCGTGAGTCGAACCCATTCGACTGGCCTCCCGGGTGTCTTGAATCTCGTGCCCATTCAGCGGAAAGTTGTAGAATTTCCGCGGGCACTACGTTCCACCCCCAAATGGAAGGAGAGGTTTAGCTACAGGTATATTAGCCAAGGTGTGGAATAGATAGGTGTCAACCTGAACAAATGTTCTCCTGAGCTGTGTTGAGAATGGAATAAAAAGCCCCTTTAAAGGCAAATAATAATTGAACACCAACACCTATCGCCGCTCCAGCTAAATAGTGATCCAAAGTCCCCCTTTTCCTGGTGACCCACGACGCTGTTGCACTTGCCGTGTGTGCAGGGCGCAGGGTGGGAAAGGTGTCACGCATGTAACACCGGGTCACCAGTGCTGCAACGCGATCACAACGCGATCAGACCTTTGTATTTCAGGCGTGATGGCGTGCCGACGAAGGCGACATGCGCACGGGGCAGTAACCCGACAAAGGCAGCATATGGACGTGGTTCTGGACTGATAATGGTGACATACAGGTGGGGTTATGGACAGACAAGGCCGATTTGTGGGCATGGTGATGTATCGACAAAGACAATGTACGGGCGTGGCGACATGTCAACAAAAGCCATGTGTATAAAGGGCAATGAGGCCCGGTTAACCAGTGCCAAGAGGGGCTAGAACGCAGTGGTGAGCCTGAAGCTAGTATGGCCGTCTTTCATCACAAGGGCGTGACTTTTTGTTTGGGCTTTGACAGCATTATCAAGGCCTTGCTCGGCAAAGACATCACGGCATCTGCAGCCAACTTGCGGCTCGTCACAACAAAATACTCGGATATGGAAGATAAAGGTTGGATAAAGAGTTAAACTGTATTCCCAGCTAACATTGTACATTAATGGTATCTAATTATAATTTGCTGAGTCCTTTGTCAGTGAAAAGCTTCAACTGAACAAAGGTCTATTGTCAGCCGTGACAGATGCGAGATGGATGCGAGAACGGCATGTCGATTGACATGCATCCTTGTTTGCCCCCGGTGAATTAGCAATCACCAGAGTGATCGGTTGAAAATTACATAGCAGCTTATCATGCAAAATGGCACGAGGCTCTACAGCCTTCCCTTTTCCCCCATGCCGTGCTTAACTCAAACGGACACCCGCCCGAGCATATTCAGTTGGTGGTCGGATAGCAACCCGCTGGTCCGATACGGTCCGACGATCAACATTCATGCGGCGGCCAAGCCGCTGATGAAGTTGATGTATCACCGCCAGGCAATGGGACTCATCAGAAAGAATAGGGGCAGCCAGCTTTCGATAGAGACGTTGGAGACATACTGGTCTTATTTTCCGTAGGTGCTGATGTTTTATTCTGTGAGCTTGTCGGGCTATGCAATGTTGTTGCTCTAGGTGGGACTATGTCGCATGGAGGACAAAGGTCGCCATTCTGGGAGAGTTGTACCGGGGAATTGACTCTGAAAACTGTGCGCGGATGTTGGTGGATTCACCTGGTTTCCCATACATCTTGGAAATGCTCGGGTCGCCAGACCCTGTGGCGCAGCAGTACTCATGCCGGCTATTGGAGTGCCTGGCACAGTACAAGTTCGCCATACCACCCATCTTGGAGATAAGAATCTGTGAGCGACTTGTGTCTCTCCTCGAGTGAGTGTGGTACATATTCTGATTGAACACATTTTCATTCAATGTGAATCAGTGACCAAGATGATAATATTGTTTCCTTGGCCACTTATGTGTTAGCCGCGATTGCACGTTGGTTGGAGGGAGCACAGGCTATGGTCGATGCAAAGGTGCAGGACCACATCTTGAAATTACTCAAATCACAGAGCCGGGGGATCCCAGGTTGGCCCTGCTGGCTTGTGAGCAGGCTGGCTGGCCACAAACCCACTGTGCCAGCCGTTTTGGACTTGGATCTGTTGAAGCAGCTCGTGGTACTTGCTGGGTGAGTCATTGGGTCAGGCATATACTATCTTGTAGGAAACTCAATGCTGAAACCCTGTGTCGCAGGAGGGATGGGTGGTACGCAATCAATGCCCTCCACCCAATTAGTCAATGGCCGGAAGGCGTCGCAGCTCTTGCAGACACCGAAGTATTTGAGGAGCTTCAGCAACTGGCCAAGGAAGAGACTTATGAAGATCGAACTCAAAAGCTACACACAATACTCGACAACATTACTCAGTACAAGGCAGGAAACCCAGACTCTGTGCCCGAGGGAGTTGATTCATGACAGCGACATAATATGTATTTGTAACACAAGTCCACATCGCAATATTCAAATCTATTCAACACAAGAATCTGAACTGGACGTAATGCCTGTTAGCGTGGCCGGGACCCGCCAGCTTCAATTTTCGATGCCATCAAGGCGCCATCAGTGGTTCCCTGGTGATGCCATCAATACATGCTGGCCCATTGTCCTCCAGCTACCTCCACCTCATCCTGCACACCAGGTAGGAGCCCAAATATAGGGCCTCCCAGGGCTCTCAGATGGCCAAGGTCAAAGGTCCTTCATCCCTAACCCTCAGATGCCACCACCAATGTCACAGTGGTCACCCTTGTGACTGCGCGGTCAAATTTGTGCTCAGCTCGTCCTCGACACAGTTATAGCGTGTTCTATGGCCCATAACACATTCTAAGCCATATTTATTTGATCTGGGATCCTTCAGGAATTTTTCTGGCCCTTTGCTGCACTTTGTTAAGACTTGCCTTTTATTTTGAACCATGTTCAATTTGATGATTCTTAGGGCCACAATATCAACTCAAAAATATTTTTCTTGATGCCTCAAAGGCTTTTCCGTGAGTTTTTATCATATTTTACCACGAAAAATGCGAGCGACGCGTGAAGAGACACGCGAGACACGAAAAGTCGCAAATGTGACAATGTCACATTTTGGTGGCAAAACCCGAAAAAAAAATGAAATTAGATTGAGTTACCCCTGCTGCTAGTTGGTATTATGGAAATACTGTAGTATACTGCACCTGTTCCCCAAAAGAGAGGAATGTGTTGGGAATGCGGGAGGTTTCCGAGAACAATGGGCCGGTGGCCAGCCGGCTTCTTGATGAACTGATGGCGAGCTCGCTTAGCCTAGCTAAACGAAGCTGGCGGGTAACGGCCACCGTAGCGTAGCCTGTGCCAGAGCGAAGAACCCCGCTGAACAGATTTGGACCAAGTTGTTATGGTGCGATTGAGTGTCTGCCTTCCTCCTGCAATGAGTCCGGTTTATTATATTCTGGTATAACAACGCCTTTAAACTTGCATTATTGTTATGAAGGAGAATTTGGATTCGCGTGCCCACCGAAAAAGTCATCTATGCTGCTCCATCTACTGTGCTTGGACGGTCCCATCCTCAATTGTCAATGCTGGCATTAATGTGCACTCATGAGATGTATTGTTACTCCCATTGCTGAAGACAGAAGACCACAAAAATTCCGCGACCACATCCAGGCGAACGAGGCTCAAATTTCTCCGCATTCAACCATCAAGTACTGGCTCTGAAGGTACCGTTAAGCGTCGAACAAGTACTATTCCTAATGTTCCAACAGCAGATCCATGTCTCCGGGACGGAATTACGAGGAACATTCCAGAGGCGGAATAGAGGGGTAGGTGTATACTAATACTCCAACCTCGGAGCAGAGTGCGTAGGTTATCCCAGTGTGCGTAGGTCCAAGAGAAAAGTAAAAACCCAGCAGGGTGAGCGCGAGTTTCTCTACGGCCTCGAGTAATCCGAAGCCGAACAGGGAACGGAAGAGCAGGAAGAAAGAAAGAAAACAAGACGGAAGAAAATCCAGAAAGGGGAGACAAGGAAGGAAACTCACGTTGCGACGACGCTGAATAAGAGGAAAAAGAAGAAAAAAACAGGCATCAGTGAGCGACAATTCTCGCGGGTAGAGAAACAAAACAGAGAGGGAATTAGAAACGAAAGCATAACATAAAAATAAATGCATGCGGAAGCCATAACATGACATATGAACGGAACCACAGACGGAGACAGAATGCACGAAGCGATCACGAACATCGAACGACGGTAAGTTCGATATGACTGAGGATGAGGAGGAAGCGACGTCTGAGAACCAAGACGTCGGCGCATGAGTGGGTGAATAAATCGTGCTCGGGATGGAGAACACGGCCATGGCCTGCCAATCGTCTCGTACTGAAGACGACGGAGAACGAGTGAGACTGAGGAAAAGGTGGCATCTGAGAAGTTAGAACCACCCGTCGTGATGCAGCAGGGTGAATGGAAGCACAAATGACGAAGCAGATACGTTCGGTGCGGTGTTCGGTTGTGTGAGAGGCACGCAGATAAGCGAGTGTTGCGTCGCTCGTCGAAAGGACGCTTCCTTGAACCCACTCGTCGCGTATAAACAATGCCATGATGCCCTTGCCCATCCATGGCCTAAACGACCATACAATATGCCCGGCCTCGCTTCCGCTCCATGAGGCAAGCGAGATGGATGATGTCGGTAGGGCGGTGCGTGGCTCGCGATGCAGAATCCAGCGCTTAGTGCAAAAGCCAGTAAAACAAGCGGGAGTGGGCCGAGACCAATGCGCCGTTGCGACGTACGCAGACACGCACCCGCCATCGTCCCAGATAGGTCCTAGGATGCATAGCAAGCCTTGCGGGGCGAAGAGGAGGGGAAGAAAATAACGCAGAAGAATGACTCACATGTCGCCTGAGGCAGCTCGCTCTACCTCATATGCTCGGCACCGCCGGGCCTGGTCCGCTTGGGTAGCCGCATTGCGGCGCATAATGCTGCTGTTGTGGATGCAGGTGCCGGTGGTAGCGGGTGGTGGTGGGGTGGTACGCGGGCACGGATGGGTGGGGATGGTATGCCTGTAGATTTGATTTGGGTAGCCTGTGTACGGCCCTGGGGCAGACCGGGAGTGGGACGACGGCCGAACACGTCTAGACGGCGTGATGCTCGGCGATGGGCAGTTGGCGGGGACCAGCGGACGATCCATCCAAAGAGGTGAAGGAGAAAGAAGAAAAAGAACAACAAGCGGCCCGGCAAACTCCAGCAGACGTCACGGAGTTTGCCGCCGGCTCGAGAAAATCTTACGTCAGTCTTTCACGTCATGCAACCATCAACCCCAACCTACTCATACGACTCGGCTTCATTCCAACTATGTAGTACTCCAGTCCACCGCCGAATGTCTCACCGGCCCAAAACAGTTATTAATATCCCCACAGGCGCTTGAACGATCTCGGATGAAACCATCTCGGATCGGCGTCGTACATCTCTTCACACTGGCTGCATGATCTTCATCTCTTCTTGCTCTCTGAGTCTCTTCCTTCTCTATATCTCACTGCCTGTTCCGATACACCCCAGACCACCAGTCTAAGGTCTTATTGCGCTTCTCTAGGCCTCGGCTCGTTCCTTAACTTGGTTCACATTGTGCGGCGCTCAACGTCATCCACATTGACGTCTCTGGCTCATCGACGGACTTCAATTCTCTAAACACAAGCCCCACTGCTTGCGCTTTCGCGTCTGCCCGACCCACTGGCATACCACCACACACTGGAAGTCCAATTCCGGTACGTACTTACATACCCTATCGGCAATCCAGTCCACCTTTCCATTACTACCCATCATCGCCTTGTCAACCTATGCACTGCGGTTCTTAGAATCAGTCACCGTGTGGTAAACGCACTTCTTCCGTCTTTCACATCTCCACCTATCTCGGACTCGAGCCGTAGTCCCGCTAGCGGAACGACTAGTACTCGGACGTGGACGTGCATCTCCCACGCCTCACCTCCGTTAAGTGCTCCCTTTCTCCGCTCGTAGGCTGTAGGCTATATGTAGGTGCTCCTCTCAGCACCTACCAACCTCTTGGTTCTTGTTCCCTTGGTCTCGTCTTGTACACGCTCTAGGCAACCAAAGCCCGAACAAATTATGATGCCGCCCCTCTCAAAAAGAAATCCAACATTGCTCCCTACAATATAAAATCAACGTTATATCAATCCCCGTTCCCAAACCTCGTTTGCGCGAAACTCGCTACCTCCAAGTTCAGCTGTGAGTCTAGTTTTCGACCCAAACATAATACACATCTTCCCCACGTCTCACAGCGCACACGAGTCGCCGCCGTTAATCCTTTTCCTGGGTTCCTGTTTCCTCTCTTTTCTCATGCTCAAGTTGTCTGCGCATCTCCATCAGCTGTTGTTCCCTTCTCCGCTCGTAAGCTGTAGGCTGTAGCTGTAGCTGGCCCTATGAATACCTACCACCCTAGATTGTGTGCGCATCTCCACCGGCATGGTCGGGATATTGACAACCAGACACCGAACAACTTATCAAGCATGTCCCATTCCAGTTCTACTACAGATGAACGGCAAACAGCGAGTCCGAGTCCGAGCGAAAATCCAACATTCCTGCCTAAAAAGAATATCATATCATATCAATCCCAAAGCCCGGTCGCGCGAAATTGGGGTCAAGTCCGACTCTCCCACACCTCGCCGGCCCCCTCCATTAATCCTTTTCCTTTCTCTACTTTCCCCTATCAATATCTACCAACCCAGAGCTTTTGGGTTCCTGTTTCCTCTCGAGATCTCTCTCTTTCTCTGACTTGTTGTTCTTGACATTGATGTACGTGCTCGGCCTCCGAGTTGGAGTCTCGTCGAGTCACTTCAACTTTCATGGCCTATAGCTACCTCCAGAGCTTTGTCTACATACAATGTTCTGCCTGTCGTCGCGGCGTACTACTGGTCCAGGCTGCATGAAACAAACTGTTCGCTTGCGACGCTTTGTGTTCGGACAACCAAAGCCCGAGCAATGTCCTGGGAACGGGAAACTTGGTGCCCTGGATCTAACGTACCGAAAACGAATCCAAATTCGAGTCGATAGGTACATTATCACCCTCCAAAAATCTCACACTCTCCTGATTCCGAATCCTGAAAAAGAAATTCAACACTCCCCGAAATAAATCTCAATGCTCAAACCCGTTTATGGTTTGGTTCCACCCCTGCTCCCGAACTCGAGAAATTGAGTGGCTCCATCCGGGAATTCTGAACATTCGTACGACATACATAAATCAAACTCAGACCTTTTGCCTTCCTTCCAATCGAGCTTTCATGGCTTAAACCTGAACTCGAACCTGAATCTTATCTCGAATGTCCCATGCTGTTTAAATCACCCATAACTTCCGACCGTATCGCTCGACGAGTTGGATGGTGTGGGATTTCAGGACGTTGAGACTGTCGAGTCAAAGAACCCATTGTATGATTTCTGTCGGCCCGCATCCCACGGTGTCTGTTCAACGTTAGCAAATGAGCGCCGAAACGTCACAGCACAGCTCCCGAAATGATTCAGTATGACACAGCGCACAGCCCTTCTCCCTCTTTCTCCCTCCCTCATGCCACCCTTAACTCGACAGGACACCCGCGCAAGTATCTTCAGTTGGTGGTCGGATAGCAACTTGTTGCTTCAGTACGGTCCCACGATCAACCTTCATGCGGCAGCAAAGCCGCTGATGAAGTTGATGTATCACCGCCAGGCAAAGGAATTCATCAAAAAGAACAAAGGCAGCCCACTTTCGACGGAGATGTTGGAGATATATTGGTCTTATCTTCCGTAGGTGTTGACATTTTATTGTTTGTGCTCGTTGACCGATGGCTGTAGGTGGGACTATGTCGCATGGGAGACAAAGGCCACCATTCTGAAGAGGTTGACCTCCAAAATTCACTCTGAAAATACCGCACAAATGGTGGTGGATTCACCCAGTTTCCATTACATTTGGGAAATGCTTGGGTCACCAGACCCTGTGGCAAGGAGTTTATCATGCAACTTCTTAGGCGAGCTGACACAGCACGAGTGCACCATACCACCTATTGTTGAGATGGGAGGCTGTGAGCAACTTGTGACTCTCCTGGAGTGAGTTTGGTACATATCCTTTTTTGAACAGATTTTCATTTAATGTGAATTAGTGACCAAGATGATGATGTTGTTTTCTGGGCTACGCACACATCATTCAGAATTGCACGTGGGTTGGAGGGAGCACAGGCTATGGTCGATGCAAAGGTGCAGGATCACATCTTGAAATTACTCAAATCACAGAGCTCGAGGGTGAGGTACTGGACCTGCCGGCTCATGGAAGAGCTAGCTGACCATGAGCCCACTGTACTGGCCATTTTGGACTTGAATCTGTTGAAGGAGCTCATGTTACTCACTGGGTGAGTCATTGGATCAGACACATTATCTTGTAGGAAATTTGATGTTGAAACCCTGTGTTGCAGGAGGGACTCCTGGGAGGACGATGTAATCCATGCACTGCACGCAATCAGTGAATGGCCAGATGGTGCTGCAGCTCTTGCAGACTTGGATATATTTGAGGAGCTTCAGTATGTAGACCATTATCACTCTCGCCTACCCAAACTCCTCGACAATATTACTCAGTACAAGGCAGGAAGGCCAGACTCTGCACACGAGAGAGCTGATTTGTGACAGAGAAATAATATATACTCATAACACCAGTCCGCATTGCGATCATTTAAGTTTGCATTGGGTAACACAATACAAGAATCTGAACTGGAGGCCATACCTGTGCCAGAGCAAGAACCATCCTAAGCAAATTTGAACCAAGTTGTTATGGGGATACCGAGTGTCCACCTTTCTCCTGCAATAAGTCCAATGACTCTAGGTTATTATGCCTGGTAAACAACGAATTAGTAAATATAAAAGAGAGGACATGAGGGCACACATACATTTTTACCTCAAAACTTGCATTGTCATCGTCAACTTCAAGGAAAAGCTGGATTTGCATGAAAATCAAATGCTGCTGAAATACTAGTGGTGCTTACCTTGAGACACGTTGTTCTCTGAGATTGTAACTCCCTTGTTGAATCCATTACAGTAGTTACCGCAAAATTCTGTTTCACTTATGAAATACAATTTATGAAGTAGCACTTCTAACTGCACGGACACTTGGATTGTCTGACCCAACCTATTCAACGTGGGTATTCGAGGATTCAACATGATACATCGGTCCAATCACATGTTTGGGGTTGAAATAGTTGAGATTGCAGGAAAAACAGTGTGATGTCAAGAATGTGAAGTCTATCAAGAGACGAAAATGGATGGGCCCCATTTTGCGAAAAACTGCCCAATGTGTCAAAAAACCAGCGACTTTGCGCCCGTCGTTATTGGACTTGATGGACTTTTATGGGCGATATACTGTGCAAAAAAGTATTTCCCGCATGTCGGGCAAATATTGGCAAAAAAGAGCGTCGACTTGGGACTTGGGAGCAACTTTAGAAACAGACTGAAATGCAATAACAACTTGAATGGGAAACAACTTGTCAATTCGGACAAGTTGAAGATGTAACAACCTGGCAAGCGCGACTTCAGGTTGCGTGACATGTTGCAACTTCCCATGACGCAACTTGGTCTCGGCATATTTCCTTGGTTGCAACTTGAATGGCCAGCAACTCCATCCGGGCATGCGGCATCTTCCGTCTTAGATATTTAGAGTAATTAGGCGTATATAATGTGCGTACCTGCGGTACATAGACTTCGGGTTTGAGTGAGAGTATTGTTATGAATTCAAACCATCGCTCCTGGGTGGGGCCCTACCATGTAATTCTACCTACCCGCATACCTAAAAGCCTGCAATTCCACCTGATGTGTCTATGGAAAGAATTTGTTGTAAAGGTAAGAGAATTGAACCTCATTAATTCTCTCGTCATTACTTCTAAGCAGGTGGATGGCCAAATGTGCGCAATCCGGAGAAGATTGCACAAGATTAAGCGCCTTGTCAAATCTGTGGAGAGATAGTATTGTTTCCAAGGGCGATAGTGATGATTTTCCGCGGTATGAATCATATTGTGAGG
The DNA here is from genome assembly GCA_029378395.1 of Mycena leptocephala. Taxonomy (NCBI): domain Eukaryota; kingdom Fungi; phylum Basidiomycota; class Agaricomycetes; order Agaricales; family Mycenaceae; genus Mycena; species Mycena leptocephala. Next base: position 42,424 of record JARJLF010000269.1, on the reverse strand, counting down.
CTTGTATTGCCAGAAGGAAGTTGTTACCCAGCAAGAAATGCGGAGCCACTCATCTTCCGGGTTCCCCAGTGCGGAGATACCCGTGACGGTCTAAAAGCTAACTGATACAACTAACCTTTAGCCCGATGCCTAGTTATAGACAGTTGAACATAGCCCACACAAATTCTATACCGGCCCGATGAGTCGCTTGTAAGTTATTTAGGGATAATTGGCTAGAGGAGAACGAGATCGATAGGCTTCTCGAGACTGTTTTTGCAGCTGGTCTGTCCTTGGAACGCTTCCAAATGGCCTGGTGCAACATTGGGACTTCAATGGATGCTCCCACAGGTGGTCGACCACGATATATTCTCGACTTCGACCGGGCAATTGAGCTCCATGATATGGGAAATACGTGGGATACTGTTGCAGATGCCCTCGGGGTGTGCAGGCGGACACTTTATTACCACCTTGAGCGAGCCGGGCTGTCCTCTGGGCGTCCGTCCTTCACTGAAATAGACGACGATACACTGGATGATATGGTGGCTGAAATCTCCCTCAAACATCCATTTGCTGGAAGCTCCATCGTTCAAGGACATATAGAGGCACAGAATGTGCATATTCCTATCGCCCGAGTGAAGGAGAGTCTGCGGCGGGTCGCGTCATTGTCCGGCAAGCATATTTTATCTTTTTTCAGGGTTAAAACTAATATCGTTTTAGTTGGAATGGAGTTATTACCTTCACAAACTGCGCACGGCCAACAACAAATCCCCTTTCGCCATTTACAAGTTGAGCCGTGAGAAGGCCATCAACGGTGACTACTGGACTGACCCAGGCGACGACCTTGCAACTGCATCGCATCGATCCTATGGTGACGACGCTAACGAGCCCTTCCTCCCCTCGATGAACTTGGTAATGACCCTACATCGCCGGATTACACCGAATTCACCGACGCGACGGCTGAGCGAGAGGCGGGTGTATATGCGAACCATAATAATAAAGTGAATGAGATAAGGGCGGCTTTGGGGATTCACTGCATTCCGTGGCTCCGTCGGCAGAGCCGGCGACATGGGTGGACGTCGGTCGACCTCTGCCGACATGTACCGAAGTGGTGGCGACAGACTCTGCCGACTATGGTCGGCCGAAGTCGACCGACCTCAACCCAAGCAAACAGACCTTGCCGACGTAGGGCCGGAATGCAGTGATTTCGACTATATGGCTGACGACGGTAATTGGGGGATCAATGCATATTGCAGGGCTGTTATCGTTGCGACGGAATATTTTGCAGAGATGGAGGAATAATGAAAGTTTTTGTCTGATACTGTAACAGCAGTGAGCTCGCTTTCGAAATCCACGCCTTGTGTTGAGTGCATCAGCGATGTGGTATTCTTTTTTTTTTCAAAAAAAACCAAGGCTGCTCTGAGAATCAGTGATCCCCATTACGTCTTAAGAGGTTTGGAATTAGAAATCAATTAGTTCTGCTTTCACTACAGTGATGGGATACTTTTCAACGCTGCACTGCCAGAATATAATAAGTTCAAACATGTGGCCAAGTGCAGGATAGGCTGCGACCGGCTGTCCCGAAAGGTGTGTTTTGGCCGAACGAAACTTGCCGCAAAAAGTGAAATGGCTTTCTGAGGTTGCAACTTGAAAAGTTGCATCTGATTAAACATGACACATTCTCAACTTGCATCCTCTCGAAGTTGCCCTTCCAAAAACATGGTAAATTCAAGATGCCCCAGATTTGAAGTTGCAACTTCAGCAAGTTGTCCAGTAATTTGAACCAGAAAAATGAAGTTGCAGTTGAAATCCTGGCTGAAGATCTGAAAACTTTTTGTACACTATGTTTGCCATAGACTTGGAATGTCAGATGTACTGCGCAATGACAGCGTGAGTGATTAATTGACTACTTGGATTAGGCACTTTCGATTGCGATTTACAGCTGAATCAAGAGCACTTCTTCCTTGGAATATTAATCGGCGACTTCCCAAAGGGTTAAGATCAAATCAAAATGAACTAAGTCCCAATGGCTTTATGTCTTCTCCCCGGGCTTAGGAGCCGTATCATTCTCCGAGCCCGCTTCGATCCCAATTTCTTCCGGCAACTGCGACAATTTCTTTCTTCAACGTACCTTTCCAAAATGTAGGTTTCAAGTCCGCTTGGTTCCACTGGGTTCCTAGGACTTTATTTGCTAAACTTCATGACACGAACATCCTCCCCTGCCTCCAGGTGCATCTCAGACGCCGCCTCTTCTGACCTTCACGGGCTCTGGAGGTGTGGTGGGATATATTTTCCAGCTATTCAGGAATACTTGTCATCTCGAAACGTGGCCACAATGAGACACTGAAGCACCCAGTTCCTCGAGATCCGGGTCTCCGTTTACTGCTGTTGAATCCACATAATGTGTTAGGAGTTGAATTTCCCATCGACGCGGCCCGCGGGACGGTCCGAGTCACCGCACATATGCAACCTCAACTTTGCCGCCATTAAGCCCATATTGGCGAAGGAAAGTCAAAATTTCAACTCCTTCTCTGGTCCTCGCATTACGGAAGCAGCTCGGCTTTCTCCTCTTTAGTTTTTTTTATTGCTCGACCTCTATTAGAGTCTTCTCGAACTGGGCTCCACCTGGCTACGATACATCTCGCCCGGATGAATCCAGCACATCTGATTCTCGCCGTCCGCGACATCAGGAACGGGAACGCAACTTGAATGCAACTAAGGAGGACATCTCGCAGAAACGAGTTTTGCAGGATTATAATATCATTGGAAGTACCAAGGGAGCTTGATTTTAGCGTGAAGCGGGTCGTAGAGGCCAATACAAAACATCAACATTATGGGCACGATCTCCTTAGATTTAAGCACATCTCAATCAATACAAATCTGTCCACGCTAGTGATCACCACGGGTCGCCCGCGGGTAAGCCGACGCCGACCCGCACCCGCACCCGCCGTTGAACCCGACCCGTGGCGCGGGTGCGGGTTACCCGTCAATTTACCCGTGGGCGTACAGATACCCGCAACCCGCCAGACCCGCCCAGTCAGTCACAGGTAGCAGATGCAAAGAATCGCTTTTTGAACCTTTGAAACCGTTAGACAACCACAAAACGGGTGGGAGAGGAGATCTGGAGCCCTTCCAGAATGATGTTGGCAGTGGAAAAAATTATTCCTGGTGAGTTTAAACTGGCCAAAACCTCTTCGACCTTCCGAATGGCTCTGGAAGATAAGTCTTGGTAAAAAGCTGAACAATTTTTACGCAACAGGCATGTCCGTGGTTCGAGACCGTAACCTCAAGGCACCAAAGATGGGGTTGCGGGTCACCGACAGGTTGCGCGGGTTGCCACGGGTGCTTAAAACTCGACCCGTGCCCGTACCCGTGCCTACCCGTACCCGCAACCCGCGACGGGTGACCCCACCCGTGGTGACCACTAGGACTCCACGCTAAGTTTTTTGGCAGAGGATCTATCAGTGTCGATACAATCTAAATCCCACTCTTTGGACAGATCTCCCAACAAGGGTTTCTCGCTGGGCATGAGCGCTTTGACAGTGTCATTCTCAATGCTGGCATTAATGTGCACTCATGGGACATATTAGAAGTGCAAAACACCTTCAGTTGGAATTCTGACCCATTTGCCTTCGAAGGTGGTTCAAAAATTAATGAGACCTATGGATCGGTACCATTGGAATATAATTTTCTCTTGACAAGATTCCGTTTGAAACTGGTTGAGAATTGGGCCATGAAGTGCGAGGGTTTTGAAGCACTGTGACCTCTATCACCGCCCTCCTGTTCGGTAGCTCAAAACCATTTGATTTGATTCCGGCTCGGTTGTTTGGAGGCATTTTAGGACTGAATATGTGTCGGGTTCATTCCGGAGGTTCCAAGGATGAATGGATAAGAAACGAGCCCACGCGAGGCCATTTCGCACTTCCAAGGCATTTTGCACTCCACGAGTTAGTCATTGTAATTATTTTTTTGTTCTATGCATACAGCACGTCGATCACTCCCTTGCATATACACCGTGTCCCTTGCACCGAGCGATCCGCTGCACATACACCTGCATCCCATCCTCCATCTATGCATCTGACATCCCATATTTCCAGCACATCCACGTCTACAGGACGGAATTGCAAGGAACATTCCAGAGACGGAACAGAGGGGGTAGATGTGTACCATACCGCGCTTGGAGCAGAGTGTGTACGTGTAAGAGAGCATACCCATCCCGTCCCGGTGTAAGAGAGGCAGCAAACCAGCAGGGTGCGAGCGCTAGCAATCCGAAGCCAAACAGGAAATAAAAGAGCAGGAAGAAAGAAAGGAAACAGGATGGAAGAAAAGGGGAGACAAGGAAGGAAACTCACGTTGCGATCTGCTGGATAAGAAGAAAAATAAAAGGCAAAACAGGTCAGTAAACGCCACGATCCTCGCGGGTGGATAACAAAACAGAGAGGAGATAAGAAACGAAAGCATAACATAACAATAAAGGCATGCGAACGCAATACCATAACACATGAAAACGGAGCGCACGAAGCGATCAATCGAACGCCGAATGTAAGTTCGATATGACTGAGGACAGGAGGACGCGACGTCTGAGAACCAAGATGTCGGCGCATGAGTGGGTGAATGAACTGTGCTCAGGGTCTGGATGGAGAGCACGGCCATGGTACCACCACTGCATGTCCTGCTACTCGTCTCGTACTCCGGAACGGAGAACAAGTGAGAATGAGAAGAAGGTGCTCGCGATGCAGCAGGGTGAAGAGAACAAAGGTTGAAGCAGGCGCGGTCAGTGCGATGCTCGGGTTGTGCGGACAGCATGCAGACAACAGGTGTCGTGTCCTCGTCGAAACGACACTACCTTGCACCCGCTCGTGTGCATACACAGCAAGTGCCAGGATGCCCATGCCCATCCGTGGCCTAAATGAGCATAAAATATGCCCGGCCTCGCGTCCGTTCCGTGAGGCAAGCGAGCTGGATGATGTCGGTAAGAGTAGTGCGTGGCCGGCGATGCAGGACTGCAAAAGCCAGTAACACAAGTAGGAGTGTACCGAGGCCGATGCGCCGTTGCGATGTACGCAGACATGCACCTGCCATCGTCGCAGATAGGTCCTAGGATGCATAGCAAGACCGGGGGCCAAGAGAAGAGGAGGAATATAACCCAGAAAAATAATTCACATCTTAGAGTTGGCCAAGGCGCCTGAAGGATGGAATTTTCTTGTTGACCGACAAGGGCTTCGGAGAGTGAGACGAAAGAGGAAGATTGATTGATGATCACTGATCGTTGCTTCGTATTCGAACCTGCCTCTGACTCTCGCTACTACAAAGGTCGAATTCATCGGACGACAACCCCGCTCAGATCCCAGAACCGGCTCTGAGTCAGCGAAACTTGGGGCTCGCATGAGCTGTATTGAGTTGAAGGACGTTGAGCTGAAAAACCGGATATTGGCTGTTCAAATTCATTACTATTCTTGGTTGCGAGCAACGGATAGGGTGGCCGCCGGCATCACGACTCCCAGAGAAGCCTGTGCTCACAGAGATGCTTGTGGACTGGAATTCTATATTCGCGGTTCAGGCAACATCGATGCACTACCTCAAGACACGGATGTGCGTCAGGGCCTCAGCTAAAAGCTACGAAGTTGTTGCTCTAGAGTTTGCTGGAGACGCAGGGACTCCTCGACCCTGCCGACAAATCACCGGACTTTGTCTTGATGGCAATATATCGCGTGCTAAACACTGATTTCTTACTGTGCTATGACAGCAGTGCGTCTCATTCTCGATGCTACATAAGGCTGTTTGCTGAAATACCACGGATAGAATTTCCCCTCTACATCAACAAATCCGGACAACGCTCCCGAAATGAGTTTATGCTGATCTGGGAGGAGAAGCCTACAGGATTCAGTACGTCTCCTTTCCTTGGGTTTTTATAATGGTGTACTGACGAGATGGACAGCACTCCACCGGCAATATCTGGTCATATTCTTGCCATCCTCGGTCCAGATCCGACACATTGAGACAGGTCTTGTGTCGCAGATTATTCCTGGCTCGAATGACCGGTTACTGTTTGCGGACACGCCGCCGTCGGTGAACAATGGTGGTGAGCCCATGCACGGGTTGCAAGGCGAAATCATTAAGATTTCGGATCCTCGCGGTCCGCTTGGCGGCGTGCGGGAATGGTGAGGTTCATGCTTGACGATGTATCGATTCCCGGTAATTTTACACCCCGCGCCTCCGGATTGACGTCCCTGCTGCTCTGGTGTTTACCTTTCTTATAAATCTCCCACTTTTCGACGAACTTGGACTTGCACTAGACTTTTTCGAAGGTGCGGTGGGCCAAACGTATTGCGTTTGACTGCGTGAGTCGGTCACGCAGTTAATTGACTACTTGGATTATTTCGCTTACGATTTACAGCTGAATCAAGAGCATCCGTGGAATATTAATCTGTGACTTGGCAAAGGGCTACTAAGATCGACCCAAGATCTAGCCTCGTGTCTTCTCCCAGCCATCCGCATCCGTGGTATCTCCTACTTGAAGGGCAGGATACCTTTCAATTTATCATACCCCGCTCCACTATTTTTTTCAGGTAACGGCAGCTATTTCTAGCTTCACGTCGCCGTTAGGTGCGTTCTTTCCACTGCTGGCCTCCCAGGATTTTTGAATTTTCCGTTACCTTTGCTAAATTTCACGTTCCACGGTGCAAACATCTTCTCCTGCCTCCAGGTGCATCTCAGACGCCGCCTTTTCTGAACTTCACGAGCTGGAGGTGCGTTGAGATATATTTTCCAGGTCAATGCCAATGGAGCTCATTCGAGTCGGGAATTGGTCAGGATTCGGGAATGACTTTACTTCTTACGTGGCAAAACACCGAGTTCCTCAAGATTTGTTTGCATACAGTAGTATGAGGAGATTCCGTTTGGAACTGGCTGAAAAAGGTTTTGATGCACAACGATGATTAGTACCGCCATCAAACCGCCCTCCTCTCGGTAGCTCGAAACCATTCAATTCCTGCTCGATTTTTGTCATTCTTTCGAGGCCATCTAGGACTAAATATATGTCGGTTTCATTTCCGGAGGTTCCGAGGATGAACGGATGAGAAATGAGCACACGCGAGGGCATTTTGCACTTGAGTTATTAATTCTTTTGGATTACCGCATTTGGATTTGTACTACGCCAGCACGCCAATCCCTCCCTTGCACATACGCCGTGCTCCTTGCACCAGACACCTAAACACCCACGCGGGCGATCCGCTACCAGAACCGCACCGCACCCACGCCTGCGTCCCATCTGCACCCATCTGCACCTCTGTTTCCCTTTCCTGCCTGTACATCCACGTCTCTGGGACGACATCCCCGCCTGCGTGACCGGAGTCGGAGACGCAGATTGGGGAGGGGTGGATTGGGAGGATTGAGGATATACCACCCCACCCTCGGTGGAGACGTCCTCCCGTCCCGTCCCGTCCCACCTGTACCGCCAAGCCTAAGCGCATGCCCTTGCAAGGGAAACCAGCGAGGTAGATGGTGCGGGTGCGGGTGCAGGTGCGCGAGGGGCAGCGAGGTCGTAAGTAAGAATACGCCCCCATGCCAGCGAAGAAAAACGAAAACGAAAATAAAACGGACGAAAAAAACAGAAGGGAATGGCCTCCGCCCGAACAGGAAACGGAAAACCCAAATAAGGCCGACGAGAGATGGAAACAAAACTCACGTTGCGGTGCTATAAGAGAGAGAAAAAGGTCGTCAGTATCGGCGTCACAATCGGCGGGGGCTGAGAAAGAACAGAAAGGACAGAGAAATGACAGAAGGAGATGATAACATAAAGATAAAGAGAGTGAAAGACAGCCGGCGCAATGAAGGAAGCGATCTCATAAGATCGATATGACAGGATGAGTTCGCTGAGAACCCAGACGTCGACGCAGCGGGGTGCTCAGGAGGGACCGAGATCGGGAGCGAGATGAAGATGGAGAGCACGGACATGTGCATCGTCCCACCGCTGTACGTAGATGATAGAGAACGAGTGAGAATGAGCAGTAGACGACATCTGAGTGGGTGGATGGATGCACGAAGCATGAAGCAGGCGCGCTCAGTGTTCAGGCTGCGTGGGACCTCGTCGCACATACTGTGGGGATAGCACGAAGGCACACACTCATGGCGTATACATGAGAGTGCTCCTGCGAGAGGACATGCATCCTCAGCCTTCACGCCAGGCAACACATCGTACACCTAGCAAACGAGGGCTCGCTCGCGCCTCGCAGAGCATAGACGCTCGCTGCGTCCTGCGTCCTTGAAGATATGCGCCGGTCGTAAGACTACACCCACACGTCCTGCGAGTTTAGACACTGGGTGTCTCATCCAGGGAACGCCAGCCGCAAACAGCAAGCACGACAAGTCAGGCATAGACATAGACGAAGCCGCGCCATATCGTATTGTCCACGCAGGGCTCGTCTCCACCATCCAAAATGCGCCTCGCCGCACCAGGCAAGACAAGGACCCAGCAAACGAATACACGCTCGTCGATGTACCGCCTCGCAGAGCAGAGCATAGACGCCCACGTCCTGCGTCCTCGAAAATGATGCCACCGCGAGGACCGCACCCCACCCCACACGTTGTGCGAGCTGAGCTGGGAACACCCACACGCCGCTCGTCCCCCAGCCAGCGCCTCGCCTCGCCTCGCCTCCTACGAAGCTCACGCCACCCTCAACCTCGTGTGCAGTGCATATGCGCGGCGGGCGCCACGCATGCCCTACCCGACCTCGCTTCCGCTCCCACCAGCGAGACGAGACGGATGGATGACGTCGATGGGGAGTGCGCGCGTGGCTAGACGCAGCGTAGTCGTCGAGACGCAGAGAGGGTGTAGGTGTCACCAAGAGGAGCTCGAGATGCCCAACGTAATCGATACGCTGATGCGCCGTCGCGACATGCGGACATCGTAGCAGATAGGACACCATCGTAGCAGATAGAATAGAGAAGCCAAGCAAAGACAAGGAAAGCAAAAAGAAGGAAAAGCAGCAGAAAAGAAGAAAAATAGGAGGAAATAACAAGGAAATAACGCAGAAGAGGGAAGGCAGGAAAGACACGCACATCTCAGCTCGCTCTCCTCGTCGTCGTCCTCCCATCCCTCCTCAATCCCGTTCCCATTCGCATTCGCATTCTGCTGTTATGGGCGCGGGAGGTATGCGTGCGGTGCAGATGGGGGGTGGTACGGTGGCGCGGGCGGGCGCTAGTATTGATTCGGGTGGGGGTGAATTTGGGTAGGCGGTGTACGGGCCTTGGGGCGGTTGTGGGGATGAGCCGGAGCGGGGGGCGGGGCGGCGGCCGAAAACGTCTTCGTAGGCAGCGTGACGATCGGGGCCGGGCGGCGGGCGGGGGCCCAGCGGACGATCCATCCAAGGCAAGACGAGACGAAGTAAGATGTGAGGACAAGAGACAAGCGGCAATCTACAATAATGCCGGCAAACTCCACAGACGTCACTCGGAAAATCTTGTCACTCACTGTCACTTTCAATCCTTCACGTCCACCTCAACGTTTCAACCCACTCACATGAGTACACTGTGCTCTACCATCAAATGTAAGTCTCATTGGCCCAATACAGTTATCAATATCCCCACTTGAAACGGCCTCCGAATACTTACAGACATAATGAACTAATAATGAACCTCTCGTACATATCTCATCTCTTCGGCAGCTTTCCGAGTCATCGTGTTCAATTCCAACACTGCCCGTCATGATACCAATCTCTGCTTTGCCTCTCACTCGTCCCTTGCGCTACCCCAGCCCACTAAGGTTTTATTGTAGAAATACTTTTGTCTAGGCCTGGACTCGGTCCTTTTGGTTTTGGTACACATTTGCTGAGCTGTGCGGCACGAATGCCATCCACATTGACGTCTCTGGTTTATTGACGGACTTCAAGACTCGAAACGATGGACTTACCTTTCGAAACACAACCCCGCAACTCGACTATACCACACACGTATCCCGTCTCTCCCTCTCAACAATCTGGCTATCCATCCAATCCAATACCCAACATTGCCATGCTAACCTCGGACACATTCCGGATTCTGCCCATACTGTATCTAAGGCTCTATTTATCATGTCATAACGCACTTCTTCGGTCTTTCACACCTGCAGCTCCCTTCCCAACCCAACCACACCTATCTCGGACTCGAGCGAAACTCTAGCTGTACGACGTGGATGGTATACATCTCCCACGCCTCACCGCCCACTGCCGTTATTAGGCTGTATATGTAGCTGCCCCTATCAACCCACTGGATCAGTAATTGTTGAATATTGCCCAAAATTCAACCATAAATTTTTAAACCCCCCAAAATCTCACAAACAAATAATCGACTGGTAGCTCTGAGATATGAATCCGCAGACGAAGATATTAATTCTATAAAATAATATCATAATAAATCCCGACACTAACAGCTCTGAGATCTGAATCTGCAGGCGAAGATCTTATTCAAGTACGCTTCATGTACGAAATACATAATATCATAATAAATCCCCAACCTACCTACCTACCACCTTCGAAATTATTTACGTCCCTCCAATGTAAGTCTTTCTATCGGCCCGCATCCCGACACGGGCATCAGTTTTCAAATCATGTCGATCATAAGTCACATTTGCACAGCATGCCAAATGGCTGGACACGAGGCTCTACAGCCTTCCCACTTTCTCCTTCCCCCCATGCCGCCCTTAACTCGAACGGACACCCGCGCGAGCATATTCAGTTGGTGGTCGGATAGCAACTCGTTACTCCGATACGGACCGACGGTCAACCTTCATGCGGCGGCAAAGCCGCTGATGAAGTTGATGTATCACCGCCAGGCAAAGGAATTCATCAGGAAGAATAGATACAGTCGGCTTTCGACAGAGGTGTTGGAAATATACATGTCATACTTTCCGTAGGTGTTTATGTTTTATTGTGTGAGCTTGTTGACCTATGGCTCTAGGTGGGACTTTGTCTCGTGGTCGACAAAGGTCGCTATTCTGCAGGAGTTGAACTACAGAATTTATTTTTCCGAGAATAACGCGCAAGCAGTGGTGGATTCACCTGTTTTCCCATTCATCTGGGAAATGCTTGGGTCACCAGACCCTGTGGCAAGGAGTTCATCATGCGAGTTATTATACAGCCTGGCAAAGCACGAGTGCACCATACCACACATCTTAGAGATGAGGGGCTGTGAACAACTTGTGGCTCTCCTAAAGTGAGTGTGGAACATATCTTTTTTAACACAGATTTTCATTTAATATGAATCAGTGACCGAGATGATGATGTTTTTTACTGGGCCACTCGTGCATTAGTTACGATTGCGAAGTGGTTGGAGGGAGCACAGGCTATGGTCGATGCAAAGGTGCAGGACCACGTCTTGAAACTACTCAAATCACGGAGTGAGTACTGGACCTGGCGGCTTGTGGAAGAGCTAGCTGGCCATGAGCCCATTGTGCCAGCCATTTTGGAGTTGAATCTTTTGAAGCGGCTCGTGGTACTCGCTGGGTGAGTCATTGGATTAGACATATACCATCTTGTAGGAAACTCAATGTTGAAACCCCGTGTTCCAGGGAGCACGATTGGGAGGCGATCAATGCCCTCCACGCAATTAGTCAATGGCCAGATGGTGTCGCAGCTCTTGCAGACACCGAAGTATTTGAGGAGCTTCAGCACCTACCCCATTATCACTCTTACACACCCAAAATCCTGGAAAGTATTGCTCGGTACAAGGTGGGAAACCCAGACTCTGTGCCCGAGGGAGTTGATTCATGACAGAGACATAATATACATTTGTAAAACAAGTCTGTATCGCAATCATTTAAATTTATTACGAGAATCTGACCTGGAGGTAGTACCTGTGCCAGAGTCGAGAACCTGCTAAGCAAATTTGAACCAAGTTGTTTGCTACTTACTACTGCGAGTCTGCGTTTCTCCTGCAATGAGTCCAATGACTCCGGGTTATTTTGCCTGGTATACCAATGAAATATAAAAGAGAGGATGTGAGGGTCAGGGTACACACACATTTTTGGCTTGAAACTTGCATTGTTGTTAAATTAGCACTTTGAACTACACGGGCACTTGGATTATTTGATCAGTCTGACCCAACAATTAAAGTGGAATGTTCGAATCCGATCAAATTCATATCGAGAGTGTGAAGTCTATCAAGAGACAAAATGGATGGGCCCCATTCTGCCAAAACTGCCTAGTGTGTTTAAAAAATGGCCAAAAATGGGCCAAAATCACGACTTTGCGTGCATCATTGTTGGACTTGATGGACTTTGAATGTCGGATGTAAACCAGACCACATGTACAGCGCGACTGATTAATTGACTACTTGGATTGCGCATTTTTGCTTGCAATTTACAGCTATAAATGAACCAAGTCCCAGGCTTTGTGTCTTTTCCCCGGGCTTGGGAGCTGTACCGTTTTCTGAGTCCGCTTTGATCCCGGTAACTGCCACAATTTCACGATTTCTTTCTTCAACTTACCGCTCCAAATTGTAGGTTTCAAGTCGGCGCCCTTTCCACCGGGATCCTAGGAATTTCACTGCCGTATTAGCTAAATTCCCTCCCTCCAGATGCATCTCAGACGCCGCCTCTTCTGACTCTTCACGGGTTCCGGAGGTGCGTTGAGATATATTTTCCAGCTCATTCAGGAATACCTTTAGTTGTCGTCCTCTAGAGTTCCTCAGAATCTGGGTTTGCATCTAGTGCTGTCGAATCCACATAGTATGTTGAGACCAAGTTGAGATCCCTATCGACTTGGCGAGATGGTCCAAATTGCCGCACATAAACATATGCAACAACTTCTTTCTTGCCACACTCGCCATTAGAAGCCCGTCGTTGATTTTAACTGCTTCTCCCAGCTGTCTCACTCGCTACTGTGTCTGGTCCTCGCGCAGCATAGAAGTACTGGGGCAGCTCAAGTTTCTCCTCGGCCGGGCCGTACATTCGTGGCGACTGGGCTCTATGCGATACATCTCGCCCAAATGAATAGCACATCTCATTCTCACTGTCCACGACATCAAGAAAGGGAACGCAACTTGAACGCAACCAAGGACAACATCATCGTAGAAACGAGTTTCACCGGATTATGGAAAATATGGGAGCTTGCTGCTTGATATGGCAGATTTTGGGAGCGTGAAGCGGTTCGTAGAGAGGGCCCACACAACGCTTGGGCGCTTGGACGGCGCCATTCTCAATGCTAGCATTAATCTGCGCTCATGGGACGTATTGTTGCTCCCATTACTTAAGAAGACCACAAGACTTCCGTCTCCACATCTAGGCGCACGCACCCCGCATCCAACGATCAGTGCTGGCTCCGAAGGTACCGGTACACGTCGAACAAGTACTCCACTAATTTTGCAATGCAAAATGTCTTCGAAGTGCAAAACACCTTCGCTTGGGCTCAAGTCTGACTTGTTTGCCCTCGAAAGCGGTTCAAATGAAGGCTATGGATCTTGCCATTAAAATAGTTAAATGAGGAGATTCCGTTTGGAACTGGCTAAGAATTGGGCCCGAAGGTTTTGATGCACTGCGATGATTCCCCATCAAACCGTCCTCCTGTTCGGTAGCTCGAAACCATTCAATTCCTGCTCAATTTTCGTCATTCTTTGGAGGTATTCAAGGACTAAACATATATCGGTTTCATTTCCGGAGGTTCCGAGGATGAACAGATGAGAAATGAGCCGATGCGAGAGCATTTTGCACTTGCATCGTAAGTTAGTTATTAAATTATTTGGATTACCGCATTTGGATTTGCACTATTACCAGACTCCCTTGCGCATACAAAATGCCCCTTGCACCGGACGCCTAAACACCCACGAGGGCGATCCACCACAGGCACCGCACCCGCACCCACGCCTGCGTCCCATCTACACCCATCCGTGTCTGTTTCCCCTTTCTGCCTGTACATCCACGTCTCCGGGACGGACTCGCGAGACACATCTCCGTGTGAGCGACCGGAGTCGGAAACGCAGAATGGGGGGGACAGAGGAGGGAGGACCAGAGATGTAGACCACCCCGCCCTCGGAGTCGAGTGGAGACGTCCTCCTCCCATCCCATCCTGGCCAGTTCCAAGCCTAAGGGCAAGAAAGCCGAAACGCAGCCCGTTCGTAAGACCGCACCTCGAGCAAGCAATCCAAAGCCAAAGCCAAAACCTCGCTCCCTCCCCCCGAAACAGAATAGTCCCGAACAAAAAGAGAAAAAAGAGAAAAGAAATCCGATGCAAGAACACCCAAATGAAGCCGAGGAGAGAAGGGAAGGAAGACTCGGGCATGAGATGAAGGAAATGGATGATAGAGCAGGCATGAAGCGAAGCGACGTAAGTGCGATATGATTGAGGATGAGCACACCGCGATGCCTGAGGACCACCATCGCGACGCCGCGATGGAGAGACGGTCATGGTCCCACCACTGCCCATCGCCATCTCGTACAGCGGATACCGGACGACAGAGAACGTCCGAGAACCATAAGGTCCATCGACGCAGCAGGGCGAATGAAGCATTCGGTTCTCGATGCTCGGGCTGCGTGGGAGATCATCGTGCGCATACTGTGGCAAAAGCACGCTTGAAGGGGCGGACTCATCGTGTAAGGACGAGAGCGTGCGAGTCAGGCATAGACGACGACGTGCTCGTCGCACCGCACACGTCCTGCGAAAGCACACACGTCCTAGCCTTCGCCACCAGTTAACACATCGTATGTACACCCAGCAAACGAGCGCTCGCCTCGCGCCTCGCAGAGAGCTTAAGACACCCGCCCACGTCCAAATAAGACGCCGCCGCACACTCCGCACGTCCTGCGAGATGAGACGCCAAGTCGGTCCTTGTCAGGTAACGCCAGCACGCTGCCCAGCGCGACAAGTCAGGCAGAGAAAAATAACGCCTCGTATCGTGTCGTCCTCGGGTAGCTCGTCCCACACCACCAGCGAGAGGACAAGACAAGGTGTCGTACACCCAGTATACAAGTGCCCGCTCATCATCTATCGCCTGCGCGTCGCAGAGAGCATAGATGCCCGTCCTGCGTCCCCGACCACGAGGACTAGACCCACCCCCACACATCGTGCGAGCTGAGCTGGGAACGCCCACACGCCGCTCGCCGCTCGCCCCCCATCCAGCACCGCGCCTCGCCTCGCCTCCACCGTCGAGGCTCGCGCCACCCTCGCGCCACCCCCGAGCCTGTCGTTCGCTCTCTCGTCGTGCACAGCGAGCGCCATGACACCTAACCGACCTCGCTTCCGCTTCCCCCAGGCGAAGCGAGACGAACGAAGCGAGATGCATGACGAAATGACATCGGTGGGGATGGGTACGTGGCGTGGCTCGCGGTACGGGTGGTGGTGGTGGAGACAGGGCACCAGAGCACCAGCGCACCAGCGCGGGGAGGAGGGTGGAGTGGGCATAGGATAGACATATCCTGACGCGCCTCCAACGACGTCGATGGCGCGAGCGCATCCTCTAGTCATAGCATATAGGATGGATAACAAGACCACCGAGAAGAGAGGAGGGAAAAGGAAGAGAAAAGAAGAAGAAAATAGAAAGAAAATAACGCATAATTAGAAAGACACGCACATCTCGCCCAAGGCAGCTCGCTCTCGTCGTCCTCCTCCCCTGCCTCCCCGTTCCCATTCCCATTCCCGTTCGCTAGCTCACCCGCCCTCCCGCCTGGCCCCTTGCCAATCCCCCCGCCCTCCACAGCCGTCGGACTCTCAAACTCAAAATTAATACCCAGCCCCTCTCCGCCTCCAATCGTCAGACTCAGCGCGGGTGGGAGACGCATGCGAATGCCGCGGTGGCGGCGCAGGCAACGCCAAGCACATTCACTGCTGCTGCCCCTGCTGGGACATCGCGACCTGCGCGTCCGTGGGCCGGTCGGGTGCGGGCGCGGGGATGCCGGCCGGTACGGTGGGCAGAGGCTCGGGGCCCGTATGCTCGGCGCTGCCGGTCTGCCTGGGTAGCCGTCGCCGCCGTATTGAGGCGCATACTGCTGCGGGTGCGGGAAGTATGCATGCGGGTGCAGATGAGGTTGGTACGCCGGCGGAGGCGGGCGCTGGTATTGATTTGGGTGGGGATGATATCCTTGTGGATTTGGATTTGGGTAGGCGGCGTACGGGCCTTGGGGCACTTGTGGGGACGAGCTGGTGAGGGGGCGGGGCGGCGGCCGAAGATGTCTTCGTAGGCGGCGTGGTGCTCGGGGCAGCAGTCGATCCATCCAGGACGAGAAGACACGAAGAAGACGTGAGTGACAAGCGGCAATCTACAATAATGCCGGCAAACTCCGAGTCGTCACTCGGAAAATCTTGTCACTCACTGTCACTTTCAATCCTTCATGTCCACCTCGACGTTTCAACCCGCTCGCAGAGTACACTTTTCCCTACTGTCAAGTTTAAGTCTCATTGGCCCAATACTCGGATTACCGATAATGAACCTCTCGTACATGTCTCATCTCTTCGGCAGCTTTCCGAGTCATCATGTTCAATTCCGACATTGCCCGTTATGATACCAATCTCTGCTTTGCCTCTCACTCGTCCCTTGCGCTATCCGAGCCCACTAAGGTTTTATTGCAGAAATACTTGTGTCTAGACCTGGACTCGGTCCTTTTGGTTTTGGTACACATTTGCTGAGCTGTGCAGCGCCGGATGCCATCCACATTGATGTCTCTGGTTTATTGATGGACTTCAAGACTCGAAACGACGGACTTGCCTTTCGAAACACAACCCCGCAACTCAACTCGACTATACCACACACATATCCCATCTCTCCCTCTCAACAATCCAGCTATCCATCCAATCCAATACCCAACATCGCCTTGCCAACCTCGGACGCATTCCCTTACCCACCTGCGGATTCTGCCCGTACTGTACCTAAGGCTCTATTTCTCATGTCGTAATGCACTTCTTCGGTCTTTCACACCCGCAGCTCCCTTCCCAACCCTTCCCAACCCAACCACACCTATCTCGGACTCGAGCGAAAATCCAGCTGTACGATATGGACGGGGACGTGGTATACATCTCCTACGCCTCACTGCCCACTGCCATTATTAGGCTGTATATGTAGCTGCCCCTATCAACCCACTGGACCAGTAGCTGTTGAATATTGCCCAAAATTCAGCCATAAATTTTTAAACCCACCAAAAATAATCGACCGGCACCTCTGAGATATGAACCCGCAAACGAAGATATTAATTCTATAACATAATATTATAACACATCCCGACAATAACAGCTCTGAGATCTGAATCCACAGGCGAAGATCTTATTTATTTAAGTATGGTTCCTCTACAAAATACATGTATTATTATAATAAATCCCCGGCAACCCGGTTCCACTCCCACCTTTGAAATTATTTACGTCCCTCCAACGTAAGTCGTTCTATCGGCCCGCATTCCGGCACGAGCGCCAGTTCAAAATTAACAAATCATATCAATCATAAGTCACATTTGCACAGCATGCCAAATGGCTAGAACCCACGAGGCTCTACAGCCTTCCCTCTTTCTCTTCCCCCCCATGCCACCCTTGACTCGACAGGATACCCGCGCGAGTTTACGCAGTTGGTGGTCAGATAGCAACTCGTTACTCCGATACGGACCGACGATCAACCTTCATGCGGTGGCAAAGCCGCTGATGAAGCTGATGTATCACCGCCAGGCAAAGGAATTCATCAAAAAGAACAAAGACAGTTGGCTTTCGACAGAGATAGTGGAGATATACATGTCATATCTTCCGTATGTGTTGATATTTTAGTACCTGAGCTTCTTGGCTGATGCGATGTTGTTGGTCTAGATGGGACTTTGTCTCGGGGTCAACAAAGGTTGCCATTCTAAAGGCGCTGGGCAACAGATCTTTTATACCCATGGGTAATCCACAAGCCCTGGTGGATTCACCTGTTTTCCCTTACATCTGGGAAATGTTTGGGTCACCAGACCCTATGGCACGGAAATGGTCGTGCCAGCTATTGTACAACCTGGCACTGGACAAGTGCAACATACCACTCATCTTGGAGATGAGGGGCTGTGAGCAACTTGTGGCTCTCCTGGAGTGAGTGTGGTACATATCCTTTTTTACCAGATTTAATGTGAATCAGTGACCGAGATGATGATGTTATTTACTGGGCCACTCGTGCATTAACTATGATTGCACATTGGTTGGAGGGAGCACAGGCTATGGTCGATGCAAAAGTGCAGGACCACATCTTGAAATTACTCAAATCACAGATCACGTACAGGACCTGCTGGCTCGTGGATGAGCTAGCTGGCCACGAGCCCACTGTGCCAGCCATTTTGGAGTTGAATATATTGAAGCAACTTGTGGTACTTGCTGGGTGAGTCATTGGATCAGACATATACCATCTTGTAGGAAACTCAATGTTGAAACCCTGTGTTGCAGGAGGGACCTCTGGCCCTCGTACACAATTGATGCCCTCCACGCAATTAGTCAATGGTCAGAGGGTGCCGCAGCTCTTGCGGACATAGATGCATTTGAGGAGCTTCAGCAACTGGCCAGGGAAAAGACTTATGATGCAGATCGAATTCAAAAGCTATGCACAATCCTCGACAATATTACTCAGTACAAGGCGGGAAACCCAGACTCTGCGCACGAAGGAGTTGATTTGTGACAGAGAGATAATATATATTAGTTGTAACAGAAATCCGCATCACAATCATTCAAATTTATCTGCATTCGATAACACAAGTGTCTGAACTGGTGGCCATGTCTATGCCAGAGCCAAGAACCCCGGTGAGCAAATTTGGACCAAGTTATTATGGTGCTACTGTTCCTCCTGCAATGAGTCCAATGACCCTGGGTTATTATACCTCGTATAGCAACGAAATATAGATGGGAGGACATGAGGGCAGGCATATATTTTTGCCTTGAAACTTATGTTCTCGTTGTCTTTGTGAAGCGTGAAGGAAAAAATTAGATTTGCATGGTCACTGTAAAAATTAACTGCTGCTCTAGTTGTGCTTAGCTTGATCAACAGGTCACTCACTGAACTTGCACCTCACTTGTTCAACTTGTTGGAGAATCCATTAACAATAGATTCCGGGAGGTTCTGTTTCACTTACAAAATATGATTACAATTTGTGAAGTAGTACTTCGAACTGCACGGGCACTTGGATTGTCTGACCCAACCATCCAAGGTGAACATTCGAAGATTCAACATGATACATCGGTCCAGTTACATGTTTCAGCTTGAAATCCTTGAGATTGCAAGGGAAAATGGTATGACATCAGGAGTGTGAAGATGAAAATGCATGGGTCCCATTCTGCCCCAATGTGTTTTAAAAACTGCCAAAAATGGGCCAAAATCGCGACTTTACACGCGTCATTATTGGACTGATGGACTTTGAGTGTCTACAATGACAGCGTGACTGATTAATCCAATACTGGGTTGCGCGCTTTCGCTTGCGGTTTACAGCTAGGAGCACTGCGTCCTTGGAATATCAGTTGATAATCCGCGGCTTGGCAAGGGTTAAGAACAAATAAAAATGTACCACGTCCCGATGGCCTTGAGTTTTCTCCCCGGGCTTAGGAGCCGTACCATTCTCCGAGTATCCCAATTTCTTACGGTAACTGCGACGATTTCTTTCTTCAACTCCGCATTCCAAAATGTAGGTTTCAAGTCGGCGTTGTTTCCACTGGGTTCCCAGGACTTCCACTGCTATACTATTTGCTAAATTTCATGGCAACAACATCCTCCCCGGCCTCTAGGTATATGTCGGACGCCGCCTCTTTTGACCTGTACCGGCTCTGGAGGTGGGTTGAGAGTTATTTCCAGCTATTCAGGAATAACTTGTCATCTAGAAGTGCGGCCGCAATGAGGCACGGAACCACCCAGTTCCTCGAGATCGCTGTTGAATCCCCATAGTATGTTCAATGCTGAAATTTCCATTGCCTCGGCGAAACGGTCCCGCACATGCAACAACTTCTTTCTTGCCACACTCGCCATTGGAAGCCCATTGTTGATTTTCACCGATTCACACCGCTCTCTCACTACCTGGTCCTTGTGTAGCAAGGAAAGTACTGGGGCAGCTCAAGTTTCTCCTCTTTAGCTTTTTATAGGACCAATTCTTCTCGAAACTGCCCGGGCTCGACCTGGCTATGCGATACATATACCCCGAATGAATCCAGCTCATATTCTAATATTATTGGAAATACTACAGGAGCTTGATAATACGACGCTTGAGCTTGAGCACTTGGACGGCATCGTTCTCTATGCTGGCATTAACTTTGTGTGCTCGTAAGGCGTATCATTGGTCCCATTGCGGAACTCCCCCCTCAACATCCAGGCATCCCTTAAATTTCCCCGCGTCTACCGATCACTGGCTTCGAAGATCTGAAGGTACGTATCGAACAACTACAACTAGTTTTTGCAATGCAAAATTTCTTCGAGGTACAAAACACCTTTGGTTGGAATTCTGACCCGTTTGCCTTCAGAAGTGGTTCAAATGAAAGTTATGGATCTGTAGGATTAGAATATAAAAAAAGTTTGAGGAGATTCCGTTTGGAACTGGTTGAGAATTGGGCCTCAATGCACTCAAACTGCCCTCCCGTTTAGTGGCTCAAAACCATTTACATAATTCCTGCTCATTCTTTGGAGGTAGTCTATAACTAAATATGTGTCGGGTTCATTCCGGACATTCCAAGGATGATGGATGAGAAGCGAGCCCACGACGAGGGCATTTCGCAGTTCCAAGACATGTTACATTGCACAAGCTAGTCATTTAATTAATTTTTTGGCTCTGTCACATACAGCACGCCGACCCCTCCCTGGCGCATGCCCCGTGCCCATTGCGATAAACACCCACGCCTGTGTCCTATCCTACATCCATCTATGCATCTGACATCCCATATTCCCAGCACATCCACGTCTCCGGGACGGAATTGCGAGTAACATTCCAGAGACGGAACAGAGGGGTATATGTGTACCATACCACCATCGGATCGGAGTGCGTACGTGTAAGAGAGCATACCCATCTCGTCCCGGTGCGAGAGAGGCAGAAGAGCAGCGGGGTGCGAGCGCGAGTTCCTCTACGGCCCGTTCGCGATAGCGCCTCGAGCAATTCAAAGCCGAACAGGGAACGGAAGAGCAGAAAGGAAGAGAGAAGAAAACAGGATGGAAGAAAGTCGAGAGAACGGGAGACAAGGAAGGAAACTCACGTTGCGATATGCTGGATAATAAGAGAGGACAAAACAGGTGTCAGTAACCGACGATCCTCGCGGTTAGAGAAACAGAATAGAGATGAGATTAGAAACGAAAGCATAACATGAATAAATGCACGAAGATAACATAATGGAACCACAGACGGAGACAGAATGCACGAAGCCATCAATCGAATATCGAATCCTGTGCTCTCCACACCCACTCGCTACTGGTATGTATCGACTCGCAACAAATTAATAGCCTGCTTTATCCATTCCCTGATGGTGACTCTTCAAGTTGTCCCCGGACCCCGGACTACACGCGCTATGAAGCTACCTAGCTTAGCTTAGGTTGCAATTCAACAACCTCAGGAACTGGCTGAGAATTGGGCCCGAATGTTGCGATGATTCCCCATCAAACCACCCTCCTGTTCGATAGCTCGAAACTATTCAATTTATGCTCGATTTTTCTCACTCTTTGGAGGTGGTCTAGGACTAAATACATGTCGGTTTCATTTCCGGAGGGTCCGAGGACGAACGGATGAGAACTGAGCGCGCGCCAGGGCATTTTGCACTTGCATTGCAAGTCAGTTATTAAATTCTTTGGATTACCGCATTTAGATATGTACTACCATCTCCCCGTGCACAGCACGCTGATCCCTCCCTTGCGCATGCAAAATTCTCCTTGCACCAGACACCTAAACACCCATGCGGGTGATCCACCACAGGCACCGCACCCGCGCCCACGCCTGTGTCCCACCTACACCCATCCACACCTCTGTTTTCCCTTTCTGCCTGTACATCCACGTCTCCAGGATGGACACACCCCCGTGTGAGTGACCGGGTTCCACTCCTACCTTTGAAATTAAATAATTATGTACCGCCAACATCGAAGTCTTTCTATCGGCCCGCATTCCGGCACGGGCATCAGTCCAAAATTAAAAAATCATATCGATCATAAGTCACATTTGCACAGCATGCCAAATGGCTAGAACCCACGAGACTCCCTCTTTCACCTTCCCCCCCATGCCGCCCTTGACTAGACAAGACACCTGCGCTAGTCTACGCAGTTGGTGGTCAGATAGCAACTCGTTACTCCGATACGGTCCAACGATCAACCTTCATGCGGTGGCAAAGCCGTTGATGAAGTTGATGTATCACCACCAGGCAAAGGATTTCATCAAAGAAAATCGAGGCAGCCCGCTTTCGACCGAGATGGTGGAGACATACATGTCGTATCTTCCGCAGGTGTTGATCTTTTATTGTGTGAGCTCGTTGACCAATGGCTGTAGGTGGGATTATGTCTTGGTGGCAACAAAGGTCACTATTCTGGGGGAGTTGGCTTACAGAACTTATGTATCCGAGGATGATGCACAAGTGGTGGTGGATTCACCTGTTTTCCATTACATCTGGGAAAACCTTGGGTCACCAGACCCTATGGCAAGGAGGTCATCATGCAACTTATTAGACAGCCTGGCAAAGCATGAGTGCACCATACCACACATCTTAGAGATGAGGGGCTGTGAACGACTTGTGGCTCTCCTGGAGTGAGTGTGATACATATCCTTTTTAACATAGATTTTCATTTAATGTGAAGCAGTGACCGAGATGATATTATTTACTGGGCCACTCGTGCATTAGCTACGATTGCAAAGTGGTTGGAGGGAGCACAGGCTATGGTCGATGCAAAGGTGCAGGACCACATCTTGAAATTACTCAACTCCCATCCGTTGGTCACCTGCTGGCTTGTGGAAAAGCTAGCTAGTCATGAACCCATTGTGCTGGCCATTTTGGACTTGAATCTTTTGAAGCAGCTTGTGGTACTTGCAGGGTGAGTCATTGGGTCAGACACATTATCTTGTAGGAAACTCAATGTTGAACCCCTGTGTTCCAGAGAGGACTACGAGTTGGCAACTGATGCACTCCATGCAATTAGTCAATGGCCAGATGGTGTTGCAGCTCTTACAGACTTGGATGTATTTGAGGAGCTTTGGCCAAGGAAGAGACTTCTGTAGATCAAACTCAAAAGCTATGCACAATCCTCGATAACATTGCTCAGTACAAGGCGGGAAATCCAGGCTCTGTGCCCGAGGGAGTTGATTCATGACAGAAACATAATATATTTGTAACACAAGTCCGCATCGCAATCATTTAAATTTATTTGCTTTGGGTAACACAGGAATCTGAACTGGACGTAATGCCTGTGCCAAAACAAAGAACCCTGCTCCGTAAATTTAAACCAAGAGTGTTATGGTGCTACTGCAAGGCTGCCTTCCTCCGGTAATTAGTCTTGAATGAGTTCAATGACTCTGGCTTCTTACACCTGGTATAATAGCAAACAGAGAGGCCATAAGGATAGAGTCTGAAGCAGCTCAAGTTTCTCCTCATTATCTTTTTACTGCACCACTTCTTGAACCGGTGGTTGCGGACCTGACTCAGATGCGCCGTACATTTTTGGTGATTAGGCTCGACCTGGCTACACGATACTTACATATTGCCCAAATGAATCCAGCATATGCTGCATATCTCATTCTCGCTGTCTGCGACCTCAAGAAATGGAATGCAACGCGAATGCAACGAAGGACAACATCATCGTAGAAACGAGTTTCGCAGCGGCAGAATTATAATATTACTGGAGTACCAAGGGAGCTTGATATGCCAGATTTTGGCGTGAAGTGGTTCGTAGTAGGGATGCACACCGTCGCCGTATTTATGGGTGAGACGGTCGCCCGTAAACGACAACGGCCCCGTCCCGTCGAAAGGTTTTGAATTGTATTTTCGCGGGACGGGGACGCCGGCTGGCCTGCCAACCGCCCGCCAACCGTCCATGTCCACCATTTGGCGGCCGTAGACGGTCCTCCTAAATTTTTCGCGTAGAAGCGAGTCTTTCGGGTGTCTTGAGCCTTCTAAATTTCGCCTGTTCGAGTTATAATTCTTTGCGCACTTGATTTCAGGCTTACTGCAATTTTTACAGGTTGAATCTTTCAGATTTGAACCAGGATGTAACTGGATGCAAGGTTCAAATTCACATGAGCAGATCACAGCCTCGACATTCAGGCTCAAAACTGACCAGAAAACTGTCGAAGAATGTGGCTTGAGTTCCAAAAATTTCCCAGCAACCTCAAGGCCACGCGCACCTATGGAATAGTTGCTAAAGTTCGGACTAAACAGTGCATCAAACCGCAACCGCATTTTTGCGTACGTCCCCGTCATTTTTAACGTCCCGCACCGTCTTACCCTCCCAGAAATCAATCCGACGGCTTTATTGAAGGGCCGCAACCGTCTAGACTTTTCAAATTGACGGCCCCTAGTTCGTTGGGAGAACGAATACAAAGCTTGAGTGCTTGGAGGGCGCCATTCTGAATGCTAGCATTAATTTGCGTTTATAAGACATGCTGTTGCTCGCATTGCTGAAGAAGGAAGACCACAGAATTTCTGCCTCTGCATCCAGGCGCACACACCACACATTTCCCTTCTCTGTATCGTTCCAAAACTATTATTTTTTCGTATGACGCCCCGACACCTCACATTTACCAGTCCCTGTATGCATCGAACAAGTACTACGACTAACTTTGCAATGCTGAATGTCTTGAAGTACAAAACACCTTGGTTGGAATTCTGGCCTGTTTGCCGTCGGAAGTGGCTCAAATATTAATGAGCATGTTCGAAGGTTCGGAGGATGGACGGATGAGAAATGAGCCTGCACGGACATTTCACGCTTCTAAGACATTTTACATTGCACAAGTTAGTCATTGCAATTGATTTTTTTTAGGCTACGACATTTGGATTGGTACGATACTTATACACGTCCTCCCCTTGCACAGCACGCTGATCCCTCCCTGGTGCATGCGCCGTGCACCAGATCAAAAAATCCACACGCTACAGGCACTACACCCGCGCGTCCCATTTACACCTCTGTATGCATCTGTTCCCCATTTCCTATCAATCACATCCCAACACATCCACTCTCCAGGACGGAATTGCAAGGAACATTCCAGATATGGAATAGAGGGACTACCCCACCCTCGGAGCGGAGTGCGTACGTGTAAGAGAGCATACCCGTCCCGCCCGGTGCGAGTGCAAGACAGAAAAGCAGTGGGGTGCGAGCGCGAGCTTCTCTACGGCCCGTTCGCGATGGCGCCTCAAGCAATCCGAAGCCGAACAACGAACAGACGAGCAGAAAGAAGGAAAGAAAGAGGGAAAAAACAGGATGGAAGAAACTCGAGAAAAGGGTAGGAAACTCAGGTCGCGATATGCTGGATAATAAGAGAGAAAAACAGGTATCAATAAGTCACGATCCTCACGCGTAGAGAAACAGAACAGAGAGGGGGTAAGAAATGAAGCATAACATAACAATAAAGGCATGCGAACGCAATAACATGACACATGAACGGAACTGCAGACCACAGGCGGGGACAGAGTGTACGAAGCGATCAATCGAACGCTGAATGTAGGTTCAATATGACTGAGGATGAGGAGGACGCGACGTCTGAGAACCAAGACGTTGATACATGAGTGGGTGAATGAACGGTGCTCGGAATTGGGATGGAGAGCACGGCCATAGTCCCACCACTGGATGTCCTGCTATTCGTCTTGTACTGAAGACGACCGAGAACGAGTGGGAATGAGGAGAAAGTGCTCGCGATTCAGCAGGGTGAAGAACACAAAGGATGAAGCAGGCGCGCTCAGTGTAGTGTTCGAGTTGTGTAAAAGGTAAACAAGCATCGCATTGCTCGTCAAAAGAACACTCACTGCCTTTCACCCACTCGTTGTGCGTAGACACAGCAGGTGCCCCGATGCCCATGCCCATCCATGTCCTAAACGACCCATACAATACGCGCAGCCTCGCTTCCGCCCCATGAGGCAAGGGAGATGAATGACGTCAGTAGGGGTGGGACGTAGGCCACGATGCAGAATCCAGCGCCGAGTGAAATACCAGTAAAACATGTAGGAGTGGGCCGAGACCAATGTGTTGCGACATATGCAGACACGCATCCGCCATCGTCGCAGATAGGTCCTAGGATGCATAGCAAGACCGCGATAAGAGGAGGAAAATAACGCAGAAGAATGACTCACATCTCGCTCTCCTCGTCGTCTTTTCCCTCCCTCCCCATTCCCATTCCCGTTCCCTATCTCCCCTCCCGCTGGCAAATCACCTGCCCTCATATGCTCGGGTGCGCCGGGACCGGTCCGCTTCTGTTGTGGATGCAGGTGCCGGTCATGCGAGTGGTGGTGGGGTGGCATGCTGGCAAAGGCGGGCCGTGACATTGATTGGGGCTGATTCGAATTTGGGTGGGGACAGTATGCCTGCAGACTTGGTAGCCTGTATTCGTGCGGAATGATGGCCAAAGACGCCTGGGCAGCGTGCTGCTAGGGCCCAGCGGGCGGTCCATCCAAGTGGAAGATGTGAGGAGAACAAACAAGCGGCAATCTAGAACATCGCCGGCAAACTCCGGTGACGTCACTTTCGCCTCGCCGACATCAACCACATTCAACTCGACTTTCAGCGGTGCTGGTGTCATCCAACTCGAATGTCTCACCCGAAACGTTTGTCGCATACTTACCGACGTAATAAAGCTCTCGTAAAGCCTGTCTTATCTCCGCGACAGTCACCAGGACGCTGGCCGTGCCGCCGCTCCGCATGATACCACTACCCTCTCAGTATCTTTTTTTCTCGTCCTCTCATTGTCTCACTCGCCCCGCTGCGCGACCCCACCACACCAATCTTATTCCGGAAATCCTGCTCTCTCCCTGCCACCTGGATTCATTCCTTGACTGGGTACGCGATTCCTGTGCTGTGCAGCGCCGAATGCTATCCACTACGCTATATTCAAGGAGTTAAGTCTTTACCTTTCCAACCACAACGGTACCACTTCATGCTTCAAGCCTCTGCTAGTCCTGTACCTATATACCTGTATGACCAATACTAATCCCCGTAACGCCGTCCCTACTCGTCTTCTTCTTTCTTTCACATCCCCGCAGCTCCCTTCCCTTTCCAACCCGACTACACCTTTCTCGGACTCAAATGAAAATCTAGCTGTACGCCTAGGTCGTGGTACACATCTCCCTCACGCCTCCTATGGCCATTCCCTTCTCCACTCGTAGGCTGTACTCTGAGCTGTAACTGCCCTGTTCCTGTATCCGCTCTTTCTCTCAGTCCCGTACACACTCTGGCCCGCCGAATCCGGATTCCGAACAATATATCAAGTACTTCCCTTCAAGATCTACTTACTGTAGACGAACCGCGAATCCGATTGCGAGCGGAAGGATATTACGAGCTCCCCATTCCCGAAGCCCGACTCTGTTCTCGAGATTGACTTACTTCAAGTCCGAGTCCGACTCTTATAAATCTCTCATATGACTTCGACCCCGACGTGGCCGTAGCACACGTGTCCCATGCCTTACAGTGCCCACCGCTGCTGTTCCTTCTCCCTCGCAAGCTGTAGGTACCCCTATCAATACCTACCATCCGAGTTCCTGCATCCTGTTTCCTTTCCGCTCTTCGTCTCGTCTCGTCTCGTTTACGCATCAGCACCGTCTCTACGCTCTAGACATTTAAAACCAAAGCCCGAACAATATCAATGTCCCGGGACCGGGGACATCACGGTGCTCTGGATCTAATATACTGTAGACGAGCGGCAAATCCAAGTCAAGAAATGCATGCATTTCTACCAAACTTCGCACTCGACTGATTTCGAATCCGAATCTGAATCTCAACCCCGAAAAAATAACATCATATGTTGACGGTGAGCGGGGGAGGGCTCACACTAGAGTCCATTGGTCAGCTGCGGCATTTGACTCTGCTCTCCGAATCATTTAATTCAACTTCAAGAATCAAGTGGGTCTTACACCAAATGTCCGGTAGTCATACCTGCGGACGAACATACCTTCCAATCAAGCCTTCGCTCCGTTGACATTCGAACTCGAATTTATAGTTAATCTCGTCTCGGCGCATGCTCGAACAACCGAATCCCGGGCCTAGGATTAAAAGTAAAAAATTTCTCGTCGCCAAATAACTTAGAATTCGAAGAGCGGGCGTCCTGCACTGTATGCATATGTACAGGATATGCATGGTTCGAATTCGAATTCTAGACCTGATTCCGAGCTCAGATTTGCCTGTCCTGTGCTCTCCACACCCACTCGCTAGTGGTATGTATCAACTCGGAACAAATTAATAGCCTGCTTTATCCATTCCCCGATGGCGACTCTTCAAGTTGTCCCCGGACCCCGGACTGCACGCGCTATGAAGCTACCTAGCTTAGGTTGAAATTCGACAACCTCAGGCTGTAGGGTGACGAATGCCTTGTGCCTTCAGAGTTCAAAAACACCTGTTATCTTGTTTGTGGTTGACCATCGCATCTGTATATATTTGTATCAAATGATTCGATGGTTAACCAACCTAAAATCGGAATCGGGCGGGAAAAAATTAAATCAACAGGCTGAGGCTGCAGGTTGCTCATAGGCTACGCAAACTGCTCTACGATAGGATGAACATTGAAAGTGCGCCCGCCGCATTCAAAGCAACTCGAAATTTTATTTGGCAGTATGTAAGATCATTTTGGAGTCTGGACGCGAATCAACCTCAAGCATAAGCATAATTCAACCACTGATCTAACTTTGGATGAAATTCAACCTGAAATTCATTGACATAACTTTAGGTGAAAATTCAACCTCAGGCTAACCCCAGTCTGAGGTGAATTGCATTCCAACATGTAGGCTGAAATTTAGGAGGCGATGGCCCGGCAGGATTTCGAGATTAATATTCCATCCACATATGATACAAAATCCTAGCATTGTAGTCGAAATTTTTTCTCCACGGAAAACTTCAGAGGGTGGATGTCCCAGTGTTCTTATACATATGCGCAGACGGATTTTGAGCTCAGCCCTGTCCACACACTTGCGCTATGAATAAATTGATGGCTTCTCCTGTCCGTCGACTCTTTTGGTCAATAACCTCAACCTGGGCCGATATATCTTTTTTTTATTTGATCAGCGAAATGTTATGTATTTTGCTCAGGCAAAGCGAGCCTGCGCTAAAGTACCGTAGCGCTCCTTCAGCTTCAAGTTTGAGTTGTATTTATCCAAATCTCGCTTGTTGGAGAAATCATGGCTTACTAATGTTCAACCGGAATCTCTTGGACAACATTTGGTCGCGCTGACACAGAGCACGACATTTTTAATAGCGTTTCAGGGGTACTAACTTGAAAGCTGTTCAAAGAAGCCATCTTATCGGTCCCCATCCCACGGGTGTCAGTCCAAAAATTAAAATGAGCGCCCAAACATCGCATTTTCACAGCAGTCGAAATGATTTGATATCACACATTCACACAGCGCCCAGCCCTCCCTGTTTCTCCCTCCCCCCATACCGCCCTTGACTCGACAGGATACCCCTGCAAGTGTACGCATTTGGTGGTCCAATAGTAACTCCTTGCTTCGGTACGGTCCGACAATCAACCTTCATGCGGCGGCAAAGCCGCTGATGAAGTGGATGTATCACCACCGGGCAATGGAATTCATTAGGGAGAATAAAGACATGCACTTTCGACAGAGATGTCGGAGATATATGCATCATATCTTCCGTAGGTGTTGATGTTTTATTGTGTGAGCTTGTTGACCGATCGCTCTAGGTGGGACTTTGTCTCGTGGTCGACAAAGGCCGCCATTCTAGAGGAGTTTTACCACAAATTTCATGTATCCGAGAATAACGCGCAAGCAGTGGTGGATTCACCTGTTTTCCATTACATTTGGGAAATGCTTAGGTCACCAGACCCTGTCGCACAGCAGTACTCATGCAGACTGTTGTTCATACTTGCACAGCGCGAGTACACCATACCACACATCTTAGAGATGAGGGGCTGTGAACAACTTATGGCTCTCCTGCAGTGAGTATATCCTTTTTTAACACAGATTTTCATTCAATGTGAATCAGTGACCAAGATGAAAATGTGGTTCACTGGGCGACTAGGGCATTAGTTATGTTTGCGCGGTGGTTGGAGAGAGCACAGGCTATGGTTGATGCAAAGGTGCAGGACCCTCCATTGCGTTGTTGATATAGATTTTCCCTACAGCACGTACCACTTATATGACTCTGTTAATTGCACCTGGTTCGTCCTCTCTCAAGATCGCAATGTTCCGCCTAGCACGGCGAAGTCTGGTGTGTGCTTTTGCAGGCACCTTTCTGTCCGCTGACGAGTATTTCAGCTACGATATTACGGTACCTCCATTGGAATTAATGTTGCATTGCTGCGGCTATTGCGAGGTAAATCAAGATGTGGGCCCGCTGAACTATGGCGGCAAGTAATCCACGGTTTCCCTCTTGTTTTTCTCTCTCTCAATGTCCTCTTGCAGTGGCGATGTTTCGGCCCCGCGGGCATGCTGCAGAACATGTCACTTTACAGAATTTGTGTAGGCCGCCGTCGGTGGCTGATAATTATGTTGTGAGTTTACTACTTCATCACTGCACTGTATCTTCTGCTAACATGCTCATTATTGCAGACTGTCAAGTCTTCGTGATGCCATTCCTGTAGAACATTTATTTATTTTCCCAGTACAGGAGTCAAATTTCTGCCGGCGAAGGATGGGTATTTTCCTACTTTGTTAGCGTAGTTAGAAGCACCTGTCCTTAGATATACAATGGTTTCTGAGCTCATTCGGTACGAATAATAAGCAAAAAGGAGAAGAAATGTCGCCCAATGCCACGCCAAAACCTGGCAAACCCAGGTAATTTTGGGTAATTTAGCACTAAATTATTTTAAAGGTCGCAAAAAGCTAACGTTCCTAACTGAACTAATTTGGCCGATTTGGACCTTTTTTCGGGCCAATCTGGCCTTTTTCCCAAAAGGAGGTCTTTCCTGATGTTTGAAGGCCGCTCCCAAGCTGATGGAATGTGCTGTGGGCGTCCCTGCCATTGGTGAACCATTGGACTCCTTCAACGATTGAGATGTGGTTGTGCTGCTGCGCCTTTGCTGTCTCCGTGTAAAGTTGTCCAACATTTTGGATCATCTCGAAACTCCCTTGCTCGAGACCCTACATGTATCTGCATTGCAATCAGATGCTCGGCACACTTTCTCCTTTCATCCACCAACAAAACAAAATTTCTCGGTTCCTCCTGCACATTAACCAAGTTGGGTTTAATCCAATGCAACCTCTTCCAAAATCATCATTCTACTTCCTCACGTATCTCCTTAATGGGTCCTATTTTGACTCATCCGAGGAACAGGCCTACGTTATTCAGTGCCATGACCATATCTGGTTCTTCCCCGACCTCTGTCCCAATTTCACCTCGCTTTGGTATGGATATCGTCCAATATAAGACGCAGGAAATCACTCGGATTTCCCTTGGGATCACTTCTCCACCATGGTGCTATCCCATATCCAGTCAAATCCATGCCGTTTAACAACTCTTCGTGTTTTTTATATATTGCGGAGTCACTCCTTCCTAATGCCACCATGGGGTGAATCAAAATCCTCTGCGACGCAGGACTCGATGCTGAGTTTCTGAGCTATCGGGATTTACACAATGCAGGAGCATTCTTTTGAATCGTAATGGCCATTTCTGGTTCAAGGAATGCAGGGTAATACATAGATCACTTCCTTTCCCTTCATGCCCCAGCTTATTTTGTAACCTGTCAGATAAAGAGACCAGGGTCCAAGGGGGTGTGGGAATCAAAATCTGGGGTACCATGCCCGATTCTGATAGAGTGAACCATTGCAGGTCGATTGGCGGCTATCCGGAGTTCTTCCGAGTCAAGCAACAGGCTGTGACATTATTGCCTTATATGGTTTGACACCTGCCTTAATTATTATTATTATCTTTTTTTTTTTTTTTTTTTTTTGGGGGGGGGGGGTTGACAATGTTCACTATCTTGCCTGAAAGCCCCGAAAAGAATATTAGGAAAAATATGAATATTTTTTTCGCTAGAAGAGCAGACAATTTATTTCCCACACCCCTTTGCCAGGGTCCGTTGATTTTTTTTTCCCCGATGACTTTCCTAAGAAAGAGGCTCCCATGGGTCGGCTATTGCGTCGGGATTGCTGTAGGTTAGATGTCCCTTTTGGGGGTTTATTCCTTTCTTGTGGGAGTGATTCAAATCAGTGTGATCCGGAATCCACGCACGTTGACAATGACGGGCAGGCGGGCGATCCGAGGCTAGGAGGGTTTTTTGTGTGTTTCGTCCAGGTGGATTCGGAAGACACAAGAGAGAGTATATGACGAGATGGAAGGTGGAAAGGAAGAGGGAAGCGGACGTAGAGCGGAGTTGGTCGATGCTGAAAATAACATGGAATGGGAGCGACGACTGGCCAGCTGCCACGTCACCGAGTGCCTGCAGCTGGCCACCACGGCTGATCATGCCCGCCTCAGCGTTCGATATATTGGGTGTGCTATCCTTCGCACAGGGCGTCGTCACGCTGATTGCTGCCGGAATTCTTGCGTTTCGAGCGCTGACGCAGCAAGTAAGTGATGCGCAAGCCGGGTACAAAAGTAGCGTTCAAATTATTAATCTTTGGTGCAGGTGCGCGACAACACCATGGCCGTCATCGATCTATACGTGCAAAACGCGCGAATGGCGGTCTCCATGGCGGAGCTCAGCCTCGATCTGGATCGTCATGGTACATTTCTGCGCGACTGGATGCAGGACTGGAACCCGGGTGGACTCACAGAATTTGTGGATAGCATCACGGGACTTCCATACGCATTACAGTGGACACGCAGTGCTGAGATCAGGAAGATGATCGCTGAAGAAACGGCACGCGTGTCCCAACTGGAGGCGCAGCTGGCGGAGGTGCGATATTGGCATCTTCAATTGTTGCAAATATATCTCACTCATTCATCTCTTTCTTTAAACAGGTCCGCTTGATGGCCAACATTCGGAAGGCGATTGATGAGGCATTTCAAGCATCCGAGGCGATCCGCATGCAGCAGCATGTTCAGGAAAACCGGGAACGAGAGGACCCACTGCCTGCGGAGATACGTAGCGTATTCGAGCGCTGTATCCCTGATGGGTAATCGAGAAGTATTTGCCTGGTTGAACTGGGATACATTGAATCTGGATAACAGTTTTCAGAGCTCCAAAGCGATATATATGCCGGATTTTTGGGCAGTGGAACCAGAAAAGTTTAGTGGATAAATGTTTGTTGGGATTAGCACTCGCCTAAGCTCTAATGGCGCGGAAAGCGACATCGTATGGCTACGACAAGATTTTAGTCCGTATATCGTCAATCTTTTCGACACATTCCACACCTCGAAACTGCTGGAATTTCCTGGCCATGGCCTCGCAAACCTGCTCGAGATGTACTGCGACTTTGTTCCCGACAAGCGGTACCAGCTCGCGGCCTGGCGTGTACGATAGGCATCTTGTACTGATCCAATATCCCTTTTGCTGATACTGATTGCGTAGCCCGCTCTCCGAGGACATGCTGCAGTACGACCGCTCGGACACGCAACTTCCTCCTCTTTATCTACGATAACCTGAGCAACGCCCTCCTCGACCGCGCCGTTTCTCGTTCCCGCTCACCGTCGCCCGCGGCCGCCACTAGTACGCCGCCACGAGTCCGCGCCATCCTCGTCACTTCGTTACTTCGCTTAGCACTGCGAAAGTTTGTAACTTTGATGGGAATTCGTGAGTTTGATGGCTTTCTGTGAAAGTTCGTGAGTTGGTATTCCAGCCTTGTCAAACGGCGATTTCTCGGCACATCACTCCGTGATGTGCATTAACAGCTTGCCGAGGTTGGCGGGTTAGGTTCCGGTTAGTTGGTTAGGGGTTGGAGGTTAGAGGTTTGGGTTAGGCGGTTACGGTTAGAGGTTCGAGGTTAGTGGTTAGTGGTTAGAGGTTAGCTGTTAGGGTTAGAGGTTAGTGTTAGGCCAAGGTATCAATATAAAAAAACGGGGGAGAAGGAGATGATGGCCAGATTGATGTGTCTGATTTGTGTGGTTTGTGCACCTCACGAACTTTCCTGGGAATTCACCAAAGTGACGAAGTTTCAGAGGTTGCCATCAAAGTGACGAGCTTTCGTGAGTTTAAGCGAAGTAACGAAGTGACGAAGGTGACTACTACCCCGCCGCCACTAGTACGCCGCCAGCGCAGGCGCTGGTCCGGCAGGCGCTCGCGCGCTCCGAGGAGACGGCGCTGCGGACGTTCGCGAAAGAGGCGTACGATTTCGAGCGGGGCAACGAGAGTGGTGGCTGGGACATGCTCGCGCGCAAGTGGAACAAAGGCGGGCTCGTCGCGGCTGCCGAGACGCCCCGCGGAACAGAGAGGCTTTAGCGCGCAGGATACCGCTGTGTGTATGCGTGGCAGGAGACGAGAGCACGCGGTGGGTGTTTTTTTTTGTATCCTTACTGGATACGTGTTATTGACAGCACTTAGTTCAAGATACGTGCTGCCGAACCACTACCTCTTCCAGCTGGTGGAGCGGCCACCGGTGGACATGGCGGCGCTGCTGCAAATCTTCCAGTCGGTGCCGCCAGTCGTACGGCGACGTGCAAAGGAGCTGTTGGAGGCCATCCGCTCGTGTTTGCAGCGCTACCTTTGTGAAGCGAGCAGCCTGAGCCGCATCGCCGAATGCCTCGAGATTCATTAGATGCTGGGAGAGTCGGATGTTCCAGCCATAGCCAAAGTATCTGAAGGATGTTCATTGTTGATCACTGATCGTTGATTTGTAGTCAAACCTGCCTCAACCTCGCTACAAAAGTGGAATTCACCGGAAGTGGAAGGTGTCCGGATTGGCCGGATTTACCGAGTCAGCACAACTTGAAATTTGGGTGAGCTGTTTCGAGTTGAAGGGGAAACCGGATATCAGAGGGTTAGAATTTCAGGGTTTCTTTGGAGCAAATTTAAACGACTTGAAGGTCAAATGCGCGGCAGGCATGGATCCCGGGCTTGTGACCGTGCCAAGCACCGGTTCAATTTATCAATACCCTGCTCCACCATTTTTTTCAGGTAAAGGTGCCTAGTTCTTCCTTCGGCTCACGGCTGCAAAAATTGGGTTGCAAATCTGCGGCCCAACTACTACCATTTTTTCTGTCAGCTTTACTGGATTTCACGTTCCACGGTGAGAACATTCTCTCTTGCTTCAGCCACATCTCAGACGCTGCCTCTTCTGAACCTAACGAGCTCTGGAGGCGAGTTGAGATATATTTTCCAGCTCAATGGAGCTCATTCATTCGAGTCGGGAATTGGTCGAGATTCGGGAATGAATTTACTTCTTACGTGGCAGAGCACCGAGTTCCTCAAGATTTGTGTTTGCATCTAGTGCTTTGAATACATATAGTATGAGGAGATTCCGTTTGGAACTGCGATGATTCCCCATCAAACCGCCCTCTTGTTCGATAGCTCGAAACCATTCAATTACTGCTCGATTTTCGTCGTTCTCTGGAAGTAGTCTAGGAATAAATGCATGTCGGTTTCATTTCCGGAGGTTCCGAGGACGAACGGATGAGAAATGAGCACACGCGAGGGCATTTTGCACTTGCATTGCAAGTTAGTTATTAATTATTTTGGATTACCGCATTTGGACATGTACTACTCATCTGCACGCTGTCCCTTGCACATGTGACATACGAAATGCCCTTTGCACCAGACACCTAAAACCCACGCAGGGGACTGCACCCACGCCTGCGTCCCATCTACACCCATCCGCACCTCTGTTCCGCTTTCCTGCCTGTACATCCACGTCTCCGGGACAGAGTCGCGGAGCACATCCCCATCTGCGTGGAGAGGTGGATTGGGAGGACTGAGGATATACCACTCCACCCTCGGTGGAGACGTCCTCCTCCCCTCCCATCCTGTCTCATCCCGTCCCGTCCCGCCCAAGGGCAAGAAAGCCGAAACGCAGCCCGTTCGCAGGACCGCACCTCGAACAAGCAAGCCAAAGCCAACGCCTCGCTCCCTCCCCCGAAACGGAATAACCCCCCACAAAAAGAAAAAAATACGGAAGAAATCCGATGCAAGAACACCCAAATAAAGCCGACGAGAGAAGGGAAGGAAGACTCACGTTGCGATCCAACTGCTGCTGTATCAAAAAGAAAAAGAAAAGGTCGTCAGTACACAGTAGCGTCACGATACACACAGAACAGAGAGGCGATAAAACGAAGGGGTAAGATAAGATAAAGCCGGGCATGAGATAAGAAGATGAAAGAAATGAAGCGAACGTAAGTTGGATATGATTGAGCGCGACGACTGAGAACCACCGTTGCGACGCTGCAGGACTCGAGACGAGATCGGGAGCGAGATGGAGCGCACGGCCATGGGCATGGTCCCACTGCACGCCCTGCCACTCGCCGTCTGGTACAATGGACGAGGGACAACGGAGAAGAATGAGTGAGAATGAGGAGATGACTTCTGCGTGGGTCGATGGATGCACAAAGCACGAAGCAGGCACGCTCGGTGTCCGGGCTGCATGAGGGCTCGTCGCGCGCATACTGTGGGGATGGTGCGAAGGCATCGCGCACGCACTCATCGTGTAAAGACGAGAGCGTGCTAGTCCGGCATAGATACGCGCTCTCGTTGCACCAGGCAGCATCGTACACATCATACACCCAGCAAACGACAGCTCGCCTCGCGCCTCGCAGAGCATAGGCAGAGTATAGACGCATACCCACGTCTTGCGTACCCGAAAATACGAAGGCAAGCACCCCTCGCTATAGACGAGAGGGCATGCATCCTCCGAAGACGAGCTGAGCGTGCTCGTACTGCGAACGCCCGCACGCTGCCCAGCACGACAAGTCAGGCTTAGACGAAGCAAAGCGCCGTATCGTGCTGTCCTCGCGCGGCTCCTTCCCAACTGAGCGCCTCGCCTCGCAGAGAAACGCAGACGCCCACGTCCTGCATCCTCGAAAATACGATGTCGCGAGGACTGCGAGATTAGACGCTGGACAGAGACGCCCGCACGCCGTATCATCCCATGGCTCCTCCCTCCACCCTCGAGCCTCACAGCACCCATCGCTCGCTGGCGCGCTCGTTGCATACACAGCCTGCGAATGCCCCACCCGACCTCGCTTCCGCTTGCACAAGAGGAAGCGAAATGAATGAAACGAGAGGGTGACGTCGGTGGGGTGGGTGCGTGGCATGGCTCGCAATACGGGGGCGGATGGAGACAGCCCGTCCAGTAGACGAATAAGAGTGGGACAGAGGGTGGAGTGGGCGTAGCCGAGACTGTAATCGATACGCTGATGCTGATGCGCCTCCAACGACGCCAACGCATCCGCCAGTCGTAGCAGACCGATAGCGAGACCACCAAGAAAAGAGAAGGGGAAAGGCAGCGAAAGAAAGAAAATAGAAGGAAAGACACGCACATCTGGCCCAAGGCAACTCGCTCTCCTCCTCGTCGTCCTCCTCCCTGTCCTCATTCGAGTTCCCATTTCCTGTCACCCCAGCCGTGGAGCTCTCAAACTCAAAATTAAGACCCAGCCCCTCCCCACCGCCAATCGCCAGACTCAATGCAGGCGATGCCGAGCACCTCTACTGCTGCCCCTGCTGGGACATTGCAACCTGCGTCTGATACGCCTGCGCGGGCGTCAGGCCCTGCGCGTCCGTGGGCCGGTCGGGCGCCAGCGCTGGGACGCCGGGTTGGTACGGCGGGCGGAGGCTTGGGGCCCATACGCTTGACGGCGCCGGTCCGCCTGGGTAGGTGCCGTATTGGGGCGCGTACTGCTGCTGTTGTGGATGCGGGACGTATGCGTGGGCATGCGGATGGGGGTGGTACACCGGCGCAGGTGGGCGCTGGTATTGAGTCAGGTAGAGTGGTAAGCCCCCACCGTTGCCGTATTGCGGCGCATGCTGCTGTTGTGGGTGCGGGAGGTATGCGTGCGGGTGCGGATGGGGGTGGTACGGTGGCGCGGGCGGGCGCTGGTATTGATTCGGGTGTGGGTGGTATCAGGCCCCGGGAAGCTCCTGCCAAGGATTGTCCGAAAAAATCCTGAATTTTGGCCTCAAAAAGCTTACGCCAAGGTGGATTTGAGGCTCAAAAAGCTTAAATCGGACAGGGGTCATCACGTGCGTCGTAAATTTCGCCTAAAATCGCGCAAAAACATGAAAATTTGACCGTCTGCGCTACGGAATGCCGTATTCACTCGTATTCGGCTTTGGTATCTTCCCCGTGAGTTTCTGTTCTGATCTTGCCAAACATTGCCGGCGAGAACTTTGGTGGAAATTTTGGGAAATTTGCTGAAATCTGGGCTCAAAAACCTTACGTCCGGACAAGGCTGGCCGATTTTTGGCCTCAAAAAGCTTACGAACGGACAAGGAAACTGTCCATTTTCGCTCTCAAAAAGCTTAATTTTCGGACAATCCTTGGTAGGAGCTTCCCGGGGCCTGTGGTATCCTTGTGGATGTAGATTTGGGTAGGCAGCGTAGGGTCTTTGGGGCGGTTGCGGAGACGGGCCGGTGCGGGGGGTGGGGCGGCGGCCGAAGATGTCTTCGTAGGCATGGCGCTCGGGGCCGGGCGGTCGATCCATCCAAGACGAGACGAGACGAAGAAGGATAGAGACAACGGCAATCTACAATAATGCCGGCAAACTCCACGGATGTCACTCGGAAAATCTTGTCACTACGTAACTGTCACTTTCAATCCTTCATGTCCATCTCAATGGGTGACTTCCCGTAAGACAAAAGTGTGAAATCAGATACTAAGGGACATGCTACGAACAACTTCCGCTGGGGCGGAGCTCCTTACCAGATGCGCGGGGATCGCGAGCTGAATGGCCAGATGATCTATGACCTCATTCTGCGCCTTCAGCGCCTCGAGCGCGCTCTCCAAGGCTTTGCTAACGCCGACGAACATTGGGTTCCTCGCCATTTCTGAGTAACCACTCCGAGTCCACCAAAAGAAGCCTCCTTCCTTTACCTGTCTCTCTACCATTGGTACGCACCATAACATAAAAACCCATAAAATAGTTGGTGTAAGATACGAGAAGTTAGCTCATAGCGTACCGAGCAAGTGTAATATTATGTGGTTCCCCAATAACCTGACATTCCTGTCACAAAATAGTCCTCAGTCTGACCCGCACGCCACGACACCGCTGCGATGCGCTCACAGTTTTTAAAGACCCAAGTCACGGCAAAACGGGTACTTATTGGTCCGTAAGTTGACTGTCTGAATGAGTGACACAATTGTATAGCAAATGAGACCCGCAATCTGGCAAAAACGCGTAGTGTCACGCGTCTGTCACATGTGACAGATCGCGTCAAAAACTGTTCATGGTGAACAATTTCTTGTCTAACACCTGAATATCATCGTTTCTCTTTCTTGACTTCTGCCCTCATGTATCCTTCTCAGAGTGAGGAGGAGAGAAGCTAACGGCCACGGTATGGTTCCCCAACCACACGTGAGCTCTGCCTTTGAAGTAGAAATTTTCACCTCAAATGATTCATGGGTCAACACAGGTAACCCGTCTTAAATCGAAGCCTGTGAACACAGACGGCGGTCTTTAAACGTAACAAAACCTTAAAAATGAATACACAACCAAATTATAACCAGTCCTGCACCGAAGACCCTCCTGGCTCGCGGGAGGGTTCCGGGGATCTGGTGCATCCCTCTCGCATGTGCCTGCCGGCTGCGAGTTCACAAAGCGAAATCAGCAGGAGTCTGGGCGAACAGGGGCCTAGCCCTGACTATCAAATGCGCGACCCCTTTTGCAGCGATTCCGTTGCTCTGGTCGTTGCAACGACGAGCGAAGGGCAGCAAATACGTGCTGTTCCCAGTATATCAACCTCCGAGAGTTCGGCTGCACTAGTCGCAGCGACTATGGAGGCTGGACAATCGGAAGTTTTGACCCAAAACAATATTGTGAATAGCACGAAGCGAAAATTGGACTGGATCTCAGACAATGTGGCAATAGGAAACAGGTCTGTTCGTGCTGAATCTAATGTCACTGTTGATGAACAGTCTGATCTTCCACAAATGATCGGTGATATGTCAATAGACCAACTCACACCGCATGTCGAGGGAGAAGGGATCCTCGACAGCTGGGAGATTATGAATGCCGAAATACGGAAAAGGAATATACAACTGAAATCAAAGAACGGGGCCAAATCAACTCGCTCAACGTTGAACATTGCCTCCTTGAACATTGCAGGAAGAGAAAGCTGCTCCTCGATGAATAGGGGAAACCATAAGTTTAAATTTTTGAAACAATTAATTGATGAACAACGACTAGGTGTTGTAGCGATGCAAGAAACACACCTAGATGACGCCGGGGCTGGAGAATTCCACAGAATATACGACAGCTGGTTTAAAACTTTCCATTCAGCTCACCCCGAGCATCCTACCTCCACTGCAGGAGTGGCAATTCTGCTCAACAAAAAATTTATCGATGTTGAACATGTCCAAGTCTTTGAACTAGTAGCTGGCCGTGCTTTAATGATTGCAGTCCCGTGGCACAAAGGGCGGATGCTCACAATCCTGAATATTTATGCCCCTAACAAACCTCAACAGAGGGATAAAATGTGGACGGACCTCTGGGAAAAATGGAGGGACAACGCGAATCTACCATTCCCTGATATTGTTCTAGGAGATTGGAACTTCGTAGAAGACGCAAGAGATCGCCTGTCTGGCGGTAAAATCTCTGTCCCAGCTAGTTTTCACCGGCTCAAGTCACTCCTGCAGATCGAAGATGGATGGAGGAATACTTTTCAAGATGAACGACAGTATACATGTGTTCAACGCCGAACCGACCCAATAACGGGATTAGAGCATGTATCACGATCCAGGTTAGATCGAATATACGTACAACACAAGCTCTTTGACTCATGCCGGGGATGGAGAATTGACCAAACGGCGGTTAAAACCGACCACCTTTTGATTGCAGTGCAGATAGTCTGTCGGGCGGACGAGAAGCCCGGAAAAGGGCGATTCAGCCTCCCACTTTACCTCCTAAAAACTTGCAAATTCATGTCCGAGGTGCAGCGACTGGGTATGACCTTGAAACAAGATTGTCAAGACCTGGAAAATCTTCCAAGATCTCCTGACCGAAACATTCAAACCTTGTGGGCCCAATTCAAGCGAGACGTCATCGATCACGCTAAGAGTGTTTCACTCCTGGTAGAGAATGAAGATACAAGGAATTTACGAACATGGAAAGCACAACTGTACCTCATAATTCATGATACCAGTATCCCTCCCGATGATCGAAATCTAACGGCATATCTTCTAGAGAAGAAAATTAACGATACTCTTCAACAGCGAGCTCAGGACAAGAAAGATTTATCACAGACCAAGTACGATGTTGAAGGCGAAACTCTACACAGCCGCTTCTGGACTCGATCTGCGGCAGGATAACCACATGAAAGAGACGATTCACGAGTTTGTGAAACCTGGAACAACAGCAGGCCCACCACAGTATGAGTCTCGCCCGAATCAATGGCTGAAATGGCTCGCACTTACCACGATAGTGTGCAGTCAAAGGACAAACCAGATGAATACGCGAAGATTCTTGCCACATCAATAGTCTTGGAACAGTGCGACGCACACCTAAACAGAGAACAGCACAATTCCTTGAATCAGAGATTACTTGCATCCGAGTTGAGTACCGCCCTAAAAATGTCGAAAAACGGCTCAGCTCCTGGGATAGACGGACTCCCTTACGAGTTCTACAAATGGCTAGAAATTGAACACAAAAATAAAACGGAGAAAAAGGAGAACACCTGGGATGTCATGACTATTCTTGAGTCCCTTTTTGAAGACATTGAAACACATGAGTGGCTCTAGGCACAGATTTCCACACAGGATGGATGTGTCCGATCTATAAAAAAGGTGATCGCGCAGAAGTCGCGAATTACCGGCCCATCACGCTGCTGAATATAGACTATAAATTATTGACAAAAAGCTACTCGCTGAGACTTGCCGATGTTGCCCCACAAATTATTCCACCGCGATCAGGCTGGCTTTATGAAAGGTCGCAAGATTGAAGACCAAGTTAAACAGCTGAAACACCTACTCAACTATGCAGACGCTTTCGAAGAAAATGGTATTGTGGTAGCCCTTGATCAAGAGAAAGCATACGATAAAGTGGACCACGAATACCTATTGACTGTCCCTGAAACGAATGCGATTCCCGGCTAAGTTCGGCACTTGGTCAAATCCTATTACACCGGACGCCAAGACTCAAGTTATGGTTAACGGCGAATTGAGCATACCGTTTATCGTGACACGGGGAGTTCGCCAAGGCGACCCGCTATCCTGCCTACTTTTAACTTGGCTATTGAGCCATTCGCATCGTTACTGCGAAACTCTGAATCAAGGGTGTCAGCGTACCTGGTACAGAGCGCAAACTGCTCATATCCCTTTTCGCTGATGACACAACAATTTATCTGTCCAACAAAGATTCTTGGACAGCGCTC